>JAQQZR010000023.1:28406879-28434258 GCA_030068235.1 Notoglanidium macrostoma
CACTGATGACCTGACATGGACTACCAACACCACCTCACTCGTCAAAAGGGCACATCAGCGGCTCCACTTCCTTCGTCGGCTAAAGAGAGCAAACCTCCCCCCACATGTCCTTACAACATTTTATAAGGGTGCTATTGAGAGCATCCTGACTCAGTCTGGTATGGCAGCTGTAATGCCTCTGACCAGACGTCCTTCCATAGAGTAGTGAGGACAACAGAGAAAATGATCAGGACCCCCCTCCCACCTATTCACCAGATATACCAATCTCGCTGCCTCAGCAAAGCGGTCAGGATTGAAAAAGCTGAGTTGCTCACATTTACCTGTGCAGCCGTGGAGCACAGGGGCAACACAGCTGAGGTACAGCACCAGCAGAGCAGAGACAGTCAGGACGAGAACGCTGGGGTACCAGAGCTTGAGGCTAATGAGTCACAGTGCACTGGCACAGTGGAGCCTGAGATTGAAGAGGTCAGTGCTAAACCAACCCAGAAATGCTAATGATGATAACACTGTACAAGGATTACCATTATTGTCTGCATTTTTTACAGACACTGATCTTGACCATGGTGCGGAGGAAATGTCAATAATCCAAGAACCAGCAGTGAATCATTAAACACTGTAATGTGAGACAATGAAAGGCCTGAGTGCAGTACAGGGGCTACAGGAGAACACCTCACACACATGGAGGAGGATGAGATCTCTTCAGTTGAGGTGAGTTACTCTGACTGCTCAGAGGTGTCAGAAACACAGCCAGGTGATATGTACGACATCACACAGATCAACCAGTTTCTAGGACAGACTAAAGGAGAAAGGAATGATTCACTGTTGAGTTACTTCCCTGATAAGTCCAAGTTTGTAAATTCCAAACAAGATGTCACCAAGAAAGAGAACCTGAAGGTGCTCCCACCTAAGACAAGATTTAGACTGGCAAATGGACATCAGGGGTACAAAATGCTCGTCTAAGTTATCTGTGGACAGGATCTATCTGGGAATTCAGTGTTTCTGGAGTTTATCACTGTCATCTCCATTTCAACACTTGAGACCGGACAGCTCTGGGTCATGGACATTGAGAGATTGGACATGTCAGTGTGGAGTCAGTACACTCCTACATCCTGATCAAACACTGGACAAATTCTTGGCTTCATAAATTCAGTCTACTACAACTAGGATATCTGATCTAGATTTCCAAATGTGTGGACATGTAAATGTACTCTGAGTCTCTCTCTCTCTCTCTCTCTCTCATACAATATACAGAGAAACCATAAAGTGTAAATCTTGAATGTTCGTTCAGCGTTTTGCAAATGCCCCTGATAAATCCCCTGAAGGTTTATTTGCTGTACTGTGAATGTCTACATATAGTCCCCTGAAGGTTCACTGGACCAGGAACATCATAAATAAATTCCCTTGTAATGTTTTGGTGACCTGACGAAAAATGCAAGTCACTTTTAAATTTTTGTATCTGCTTTGTCTGACAATAATAATCAGACAAATTATCAGTTTTTCAATTTAATGTTTATCCTATTTTTATAATTTATTTTATTTTATTATTTTTTGGTAGGCTACACGGACTGTAATACAGTCATCTCCGGGGCTCCAGGGGGCGCAAACTCGCGGCTATCCTGCGCCGATATGAACTGCGCATGCGTATTTTAGTCTGCAGGCGGAGGCAGGAAACGGCCGAGCTGTTTATGTGAAGCTGTGAGTTTAAACTTTATTGTGATTTTTATTCTTTATAAACTGTTAAACTGTAAGCTGATTGCGCATTGCAGTTAATTAATTAATAATAATTATATGAATAAAGTAAATATTGTGAAGTCGTTTGCCATCGGCTGTTTAATGATGCCATTGATCTAGCTTAGCCTACATTAGCATCCTGGGATATCGATTAATAATAATAATAATAATAATAATAATAATAATAATAATGATGCAGTCAGCTCTGAGTGTTTTCAAAGGCTTTGTGAGCTGCTGCAGGGAATCTCTGTGAAAAAGGCTTTTAGTTTCATACAATAATATTTTAGTATTGTTTATAATTAAAATTTAAGTATAAATATAACACAGTTAAGCAGGTAGTGATGGAGCTGTAATGGTTAAGAATCAGCACTCATTAAATTTTTTAAGAAATATAGACAAGACAAAAATAACTAAATTTAATTAATACTTCAATAATGAAAACAAGACACAGACACACAGAGTAAACACGTTAATGATGTAAATATTAAATTAGTCATGGGCAAAAGAAAAGAACTGCATATGAATGACAAAACTAGTGTCTTTTTATGTTTTTATCATTGATTGTATGAGTAAATATTAGAGCGGATGTGATATTTTTCTTTACTGAAACCTTCTGTATCGCCTGATTCCCAGATCCATCTGTTTTCTAAAAGAGTGTTTTGCTTTAAAATGCTTTTTAACCGAAGCTAAAGCATGACTTACAAATCAGCATCTTTTTAAATTTAGTTAAACTAAAGTATATACACAAGTCTCTTACATGGTGAAATAAGTGAATATAATAAGTAATTAATTATAATACGTTTTAAAATCAATAAGAAAAAGTTAATGTTATATTTGTTCCAGGATCCGATCAGCTCGGTTTCCTCCCCAGTAAACACACTGTATAATCACAGGTAAGTGAACCTGACCATCACATCTGGTGCTTTGTCTTTGTTTTCTGTAACATGTTTTTAATTCTAAAAGTCTAAGAGTATCTTGAAACTTGATTAGAGTGAAATCTCACTAGTGTGTTAATGAGCCGTCTCAGAGCCAGAACTACACTATACCCATCAGCCAGAGAGTTACGGTGGCTTTAAATGATCAAGGACACCTTTGTTTACAATTTAGTAATATTTATCCATCATTAATCGTATTACCAAAAGCTGAATCAACATTTCCTACCATGAGGTAAATACATTTTCCAGGAGGTGAGGCTTGTGGAGTCCCAGTGAAGAAGGTTAAGTTTAAAATGTAAATTTAATGAAGGAGAGTCTTTCTTTATTTCACGTGATAGAGATCTTTTTCATGTGCCTTTTTTATGCTTCAGCTGTTGTCATTCTTGTGCTTCAGTTTTACTCACAATCTGAATTTCTCCAATTAGTCTCCTAGTAAAGTAAGTTGAGAAACAAGGTTTCACAGCAAGTATTACAGTTTCCCTTCTCTGGGACTCAAACCTGCCCCAGCATGACGATGCCCCTGTGCACAGAGCAGCTCCATGAGGACATGGTGTTCAGGTTAAGGTTGGAGTGGAAGAACTGGAGTGTCCTGCACAGAGCCCTGACCTCAACACCTCTGAACACCTTTGGGATGAACTGGAACTGGAGCCTCCTCGACATCCCAACATCAGCGCCTGCCCTCACTAACGCTCCTGTAGCTGCATGAACACAAATCCACACAGCCTCGCTCCGACATCTAGTGGGAGCCGAACAGCAGCGTGGAGCGCGTTATAACTGCACAGGGGGAAACATCTGGGTGTGATGTTCAATACGTGCACATGGGTGTGATGGTCATGGGTGCACATACTTTTGGAAATATAATGTATGAAGGATACACACCTTGCCTCAAACACCGGGTCAGTGTCTGATCCACTGAGGCGTTATTCCACTATGAGATTGGTATCTGACACTGATCGTATCCCACGGACGGCCCACATTGTCCCTGTCGAGCTGCTGCTGCTTAACAGGGTGCGAGAGAGTGTGCTGATTAAAACCAAAACATGAAAAAGTATATTACATTTTTACCTTCCTAATTATAATCCCCATTCACATTATTTGTAAAGTGTTTGTTAGACACTTTACTGGTGCCATTTTTGACCATTTTAAAGACAAAAATGTGTTCAGTGTGAGTCTTATGTTAAGATTCAATTCAATTCAATTTTATTTGTATAGCGCTTTTAACAACAAACATTGCCACAAAGCAGCTTCACAGAAGTATATAAATTCTGAATATAAACTTAGGAATCTATAAATGTATCTATATATCTCCCTAATGAGCAGCCTGTGGTGACGGTGACGAGGAAAAACTCCCCGAGACGACAAGAGGAAGAAACCTTGAGAGGAACCAGACTCAAAAGGGATCCTGTCCTCATCTGGGTGGTGCTGGATAGTGCGCTTACAGCTAACACACTTCTGTAACTGTGTGTTTTATGGTCAAAATGTACAGTTCCATAATTGAGTATAGATTTACATGAAATCTGTTCTGTCTCAGCTGAGGCACTGAGGGAGATCTGAATGCAGGACTGTTGGTGGTAATTTAAGTCCTAAGATGAAGATGTACTCACTGGTTTTATTGATAGAAAGTGAGAGCACCCTGTGAGTCCAGTCCAGAGCATGTGAGGTGGGGGAAGGGGGCGGGGCTTCCAGGTAGTGTCCGGTAGTATTTGAGAGGTCAATATACCTGTACAGGTGATTTAATATTCACCTGTTGTATTGGAGAGAAAAGTACTGCTACTTTTTTAAATATTATATATAGTATATTTTTGAGTGATAAATTGTACTAATATACTCCAGGGTTAAACTGAGGAGCTTCTATCCAAAATTCATAAATGCTTGCAGATCTGGAAAATAAAATAACATATGTGTGTGTGTCTGTGTGTGTGTCTGTGTGTGTGTGTCTGTGTGTGTGTGTCTGTGTGTGACATTATTTCCATAGATGATCTCTTCTGTGAATATCTGAGTGTCTCACACACACTCCCACAGCAGGATGCCGATCCCTCCCCCTCCTCCGCCCCCCGCCTTCAGCCAGGTGAGCATGTGCATAACTAGCAAATCAGTAGCTAGTTTGTTAGCGCTGTAAGTTAGCTCCACATGCTGTGAGTTTGCACTAGTTGCACTGTGTGTCATGGTTATTTTTATTATTATTTTTTTACCTCCAAATAACTTACGAATACAAACATCATAGATTTGAGGTTTTTCTAGCCTTTTATCATCACAGCAATATTCATAAACACAATGTTCTAAACACCCACAAACACTAGTAACATGTTTCATTTTTTAAATGGAAGGTAAATTCAGGTAAACATTATTTCTGTTTTAGATTAAGCCACTTCAGTTTAAGTGTCCAGTTTATTAGCCTTAAGTTAATCGCTGAATAATCAATCTAACTATAACTTAGATTGTGATCTCATTAAGAATGAAATCCTGGACCACCATGGCAGTGCCTCAGAGTGCCTGAGGGTTCTCCCAACCCGAGTTAACAACCGTGGAACACAGTCTGACTGTTCTGTGTCTATTCATTTGTGATTCTTGAAGTGATTCGTTTACATTTGTAAATGACACCTTGTGCGGTTCACTTAAATTTGTGAACGACTCCTTTAGATATGCACTTATTTATTATATTATTATATTATTAAAAATTTGTGACCGAGTGATTCACTTAAATTTACAATGTCCCCTTGTATAATTTTCTTTATGTTGTAAATGATTTCTTATATTTTATGAATGACTCACCATGTGGTTGACTTGCATTTGTGAAAGATTCATCACCTGATTCACTTATATTTGTAAATGACACCCAGAAGATTCACTTACATATGCGCATTTCGTTGCTGAACACCTGTATTATGAAATGACAAAGTTGTATCTACTTAGGTAAAAGAGTGATGCTTGAGTGTTGTTTGTAATCGATACCCTGAGGGAGCTTCGCTCTGATTGGAACCCTTCCCCAAACTCCATTTCCTTTTTGTTTCTGTTGATGTTAAACCACTGACAGTGTTTTTGTTTACACTCTCTTTACCCCCAGCAGCCTTTCTAAACCTGCTTTTCTGTTCTTATTTTCTGGTTATGAATGAAATTTGTGTCTGTATTCACTGCATTTTTAACCTCTGTGTGTTTATAAGGCGAACACAACCCCCCCGAAATTGTCTCAGGATGAGGTGAAAGGCAGAGGAGCGCTACTCTCCGATATCTGTAAAGGGACCAAACTGAAGAAAGTGGGCGTGGTTAATGACCGCAGTGCTCCCATGATCGAGCGTAAGAGAGTGAGAGTGTTTAATGAGTTCAATTAAACAACATGAACACAGAATGATCATTCTAATGTTCTCTCATAGAGCCTAAAGGGGGCGGAGCTAACAGTGGAAATGGACCAAATATGGGGGGTGGGACTAGTAGTGGAGGTGTGTCCACAGGAGCTCAGCAGCCAATGGGAGGCTTGTTTCAAGGGGGAGTGCCTAAACTACGGCCTGTGGGAGGTACGAGAAAAACACATGTAGTTTGTTACTTCAGAATTGATTAAACTGTTTAAAAGTTAGATGTGTTTTTATTTATTTATACAAAGTAATGTTATTTTTAATTGCTAGTTAGCTCTGTTCTACATTTCTTACCTTTCAAGTAAGGTCGTTTCACAAACAGCTTCCGGTTCAGTATATAGTGCACTACGTTACGTCATACTGCACCGTCACACTGATTAAACACCGTCTCCGCAACAAAATCCTCTCCTGTTTTATTACATTTGGTCCATGATCTGATTTACTCTGTATGGGCATGGGTTTATATATTTATATGTGTCCGTGCGTGCGTGTGCATGTGTGTGCGTGCGTGCGTGTGTTTTAGACGGTTCCATGGGCAGATCTCTCCAGCCCCCCTCATCTCGCCCTGCTGCACCTCGCCCTCTTGGTTGCCCTGACGACAGTGAAATCCCAGGCCACCAGCCATCTCCCCCTCCGCCTCCTGCAAGTCGGCGCGGGAATGCTCCACCCACTCCTCCTCAGAAATGTGCCACACCTACTTATAATCGTGACAAGCCTCTCCCACCTACACCAGCTCCTCCTCCTCCAGTGAAGCCTCCTCCTTCTCCAGCCAGCAGTCGCTCCTCTTCTTCATCTTCATCCTCTTTAGCACCACCCCCTCCCCCACCCCCATATCGCCAGCAGTTGACTGTGTCTAATGGATCATCTAGTCCGGTGAACGAACTTGCCCCCGAACTGCCTCAGAGGCACAACTCTTTAAGCAAGAAGCCACCAGCAGGAGGCCATGCCCCCACGCGAGCTCATGCCCCTCCCCCTCCACCACCAAGCCCCTGCCCCTCCCCAGCCACCGCCCGCCCTCCTCCTCCAGTACGTGACCCCCCTGGCCGTGGAGCAGGTGAGGCCGTTTGTTTATTTTTTTTTTCTTTGTTTGTCATTTTAATTAATGTTGAATAAACTCCTTGCAGCTCCTCCAGTCCCTGCACAGATGCCGCGGAACACTCGCGAAGCTCCGCCTCCTCCACCATATCGAACTCACACTGATGCCCCCAGTAGGGGTAAACCCCCACCTCCCCCCTCACGCTCTCCTGCTGGAGCTCCACCCCCTCCACCCCCTACTCGCAATGGCCACGCCCACAACACCCATAATTCCCGCTGTTTTGCAGGTAAGTGTGCCTCACAAAACTGCTCTGATTGCCTGACAGCAGTCATGATGATGAGCTTACATAGGCTACATTTCAGCAGCCAATTATGTGACATTTCTGGGTTTTAATTACACAATATAATAATTAGCCCAATGCTTATTAGCAATATTAATTAACTAAACGGGCAGCTTGACTACATGGTTTCACACATTTATCATTATAATCACAATATATAATGTTTATTGTTTTAGCACCAAATTTTCACTTTATCTCATAGATTACGTTGAGTGTAACTGAGATTACATGGAGAGACAACAATATGTCCAGAAGAGGGCTCTTTCAGTTTTTTAAATACAGCTTTGAAACCAGTATTAAGCCTTTATCTCTGGTGTGGTCTTTATATCTTAAGGTCTGGTGCCTGACTCGGCCAGTCTAAACCTCCACTTTCCCCCTGATGAAGTCCTTTGTTGTGTTGCGGTGTGTTCTGGCTCGTTGTGTTGCTGCATGATGAAGTTTCTCCCAGTAAGATCGGATGCATTCTCTTTAAAATGGCAGACAGAATGTTTCTGTAGACTTCTGAATTCATTCCGCTGCTATCATGAGCTCCATCATCAGTAAAGATTAGTGAGAACGTTCCAGTAGCAGCCATACAAGCCTAAGCCACAATGCTTTCTTTCTCCACACGTTGGCCTTTCCATCGCTTTGGTGGAGGTTCATCTTGGTTCCAGAACTCCTGCTGCTCGTCTCTGTATTTCTTTTTGAGCTCCAGTCTGCTCTTCTGATGCTCACTGCTGATGAGCGGGTTGTGTCTTGTGGTGTGGCCTCTATATTTCTGCTCTCCAAAACTGGAGACAGTGGATTGTGAGCCTTCACCCTGCCTTGTTGATGTCACTGGCTGTTGTTTTTTGTTTTTTCATCACAGCTCACAATGTTTGTCATCAACTGTTGCTGTTTTCTTTGGCTAATCTGTTCCATGTCTTGTTGTGGGGCAACAAGAAACACCTGTTCCAATATTTCTGATCACTTGAAAAGTGGGTGGCTTCCAACTCAAGGTGCCATGTTGTACATTGTCTAGATAATAAGTCTGAAGCCCCCAAGCATTTAAATATTCTAACTAAATGCACATTTTGGCTATGCACACTCTGTTGTTGTGAATTAGCTTATATAATTTCACAAACGATTTTCTAATTAGACTGGTCAGTATGAACCATACTATTCTACAAAAGCAGTTCTAAAAACCTTCATGCATTACATGCACCCAAATAATGTCAGCTAGCAAGAACTAGTGAAACACAAGCAAAAGTGCACAATCAGTGCTTACTCATTTATTTTATCCTCAGTGGGATCAATTTGTTCTTCAAAATGCAGAATTTCATTTTCAGTATATTGATACTCCAGTCCAGATCATTTGGGTTTGCTGTCTTGTTTGAGATCATGTTTATCCTCTGTGGGTTAAACAGTCTGGAAGTTTACAGAAAATGGCCAATTAACATAGTTAAGAGTTTACTATGAGATAGTAAAGCCCTCTGGAAAAAAGTGGAGCACCACAAGTCCAGTTCCTCCTTAAGACAAATTTCCACACAACAAAGGCACCAAAAATTAAGGTAACATGAAAATCTGTATTCAGAAAGGAGGCAGAATTAAAGCCCAGGGATGAACCAACTTTTGTCTGAAAGTTACAGCTGAAGACAATAACAAAGCAGCTGAAGGAGTTGGAAGCATCAGGTACCAAATAATGTTCATCCACTATCATCCTAAGTCCTACATCACCATGCAATGGAGAAGCTGCTTTCCTCAAGACTAGCTTAAACAGCCAGACTGAAGTGTGCAGGTGATCATCAGCCTTCATCGTTCTTTGGTCTGATGATCAGGACTATGCACATCTCATAACCATATTCTGCAAAACAGTCCAAACCTCTTCAAATGAGGAAAAGTGCAAGACCACCTTATCACATATTGGAAAGTGTTCCCTGGCTGCTGAGTGATGATAGGGAAACCCCTCCTGCGCTTTGCTGAAGCCTCTGTTCATTCAACAAGCTTCATGCTTATGTCCTTCCTTTTCTTCCCTTCTTAGGATATAGCTCAGAGACCATCTGTGCTCGTGCCTCTCCTTTTTCCCCTCTTAAGGCATACAGCTCAGGAACCAGTCGTGATGTGTTGAGGTCAGACCACAGACAGCTGCACATGAGGCGCTTTTGGTCATTTTGGTAGGTTTAGAACTGTTGGAGGAAGTACCCCCTTTTTGTGTGTTCGCACTGAAGGAACTGAGGATGATCATGGTTCTTGGAATGCTGTTTTGAGGGACTTTTTTAGCGCCTACTTCAGGGTAGGTACTTTAAAAAAATCTGTGTAAAACGTTAGCTGTGTAAACAGCAGCTCTTAAAATAAAATGGACTGAGAGTGAAGTCAGTTATTGAGCTTATTATATGAGAGGAAATACTGTTGTTTTGATGCATCTAAGTAAGATGATATAAGAATCTTAATTAAACTAAATGTGCATATGCTCATCAATTGTTTAGCTATAATAATAAAAAAACTGTTATAAAATACTATATACATGTTAGGAATTTTTTTTTTATTTTAATCACCAACTATTTTCTGCCATAAATTTTAATAATCTTTATAAAACAATATAATGGATTTACTATCGGCATGTAACACTTCCTGGTCTCCCCCACTCTACAGCAGAGTGGAATGATCTGTTTCTATAGAAATATGACTGAAACACAACACATGAAAGTGGATAAGTTTAAATCTTAACGCAGCTAATATGTTGTTTTTACAGCAACACAAGAACATTGGACCGGACACATTCGTATTAAAACAAACACCAAATGAGTTATGTCGCTATAGCAACCATCAGCTAGCTTGCGTCACTTCAGCGTTTCTTCTGGCGGTGCGAATGCACACAGAAGGAAATCCCATGAGGGTGTGAAGTTCTCTGGGGAGCTCCCCGGTGGGTAGTTCCTCTCAATGAGTCTCAAGAACTCTTTGGTCCAAAGTGCCCGGTATGATAATGGAAGGAGGAATTGAGGCTTCTCTCCATGGTTATTCTCACAAACTCCCTCTTTTTTTTTTTTTTTTTATCACAAAATCTCTTTGTCCTGAAAACTACAAGCAGTGCAACCTGCATATCTAAGGGAGAGACCTGATGACGTATAGCCTGAGTGGTATCAGTAGTCAGAGACTGTGACATAGGCTGTTCCTGGCCAGAATTCACAACAGGAGGAATGGGTGAAGCTCATCAGATGCTACGACAAGAGTTTGATTAAAGTTCGAGCAATTAAAAGGCAATGCCAACAAATGCTAAAAAAGTGTACATAAACTTCTAACCCACTGAACAACTGATACTGTATGTAGCTGTGTAGCTTAGAAATGTAGACTTAGACATTTAATAATTCCAACTAGAATTTTATACTGAATGACATGCTATGTAAATAGAAAAGGGCTTTTTGGTAATGTAACTAATAATGTTTGTGATTGGCTGATTTTAAATTAAGTGGCGCCCCTGCGGATTCATAGATGCGGCTTATAGGGTCAGTATTAGAACTTTTTTAGGAATTTTGTTTATTTTGTGAATTATTTTAATATGTAATCTACATTAATAAATAAATAAATCTATAATGGCCTTTATGTAGTTCCTTTTGTCTTTTTTTATGATTTCTTTTTTCTCTCCTCCAGATGATTTTGAATCAAAGTACTCTTTCCACCCGCTGGATGATTTTCCACCTCCTGATGAGTACAGACACTTCGCTAAGATTTACCCCAGTAAAGCCACCAGAGGTGAGAAACAGTCTAAAGTTGACCATGTGAAGGACTTCCTGAAGCCAGCACACTTCTGAATTAATTTGAGTTTGTTTTGGTGGCTGGGTCAGATCTTAAAAAAGTATTAAAAAAATTTCAAGTATTAAACTTAAAAAAAAAAAAATACTGTGTGTATGTGTTGCAGTAATGAGAGGAGCTCCTCCCCTTCCTCCTGTGGGCCGGTGAACACTGTGAGCAGTTACACGCATGATAAATCCTGCACCTTATTCACCATGTCTTACTCTCGCTGAGCTTCATTCGTGTGACTCCATCTGGCCATTTGGGAACGACCCAACTCTGAGTGATTCTCTTCTTCACCACAGGGAGCATTTTGTTTTCATATAAAGATAACGTACATGCTAAACTGTGATGGTGCCATGTTTTCATCAAAGCTCCATAGTATGAAAGTATTAAATTTGGAACGTGAGCTAATTTTCCTCTAAATAAGAATATACAGCATGTGTGGGTGTATATGTGAGTGTGCATGTGTGTGTGTGTGTGTGTGTGTGTGTGTGTGTGTATATATACACACACACATCAGAGTTTCTGCTAGCCAGTTAAGACACTGTGTGACTGGCAAACTCAGCTCCAGCTGGACACCGTGTCTACACATTTTAAAGTAATATAATATATATACATATATATGTATGTAAGTAAGTGAAGATCCTTTATACACCTCATTTTATTCAGGAATGCATGTCTCTTTAAATTAATATAAATTATATATTCTGTCTAAATGTAGCTGTTTAAGCATGCGGTCACTGGTGACTGCTACAGGTATCATTACCTGCTGTTAGCTTCTATATATATATATATATATAAAGCCACTGCTGTCTTTCTATCGTTTCTAGAATCGTAAATCACAGCTGCAGTGCTCGTTTTCAAAAAACAAGGGAATTAAAATGGGTTCCATGTGCTTTGCTTAATGGTTCTCAGTTGTCTTTATCTGAGAAATTAGACAGCTAGGAAAGTAGGCATCTTCACTAAATATTGCTAATGATGTTTTGTTCGAGGAGCAGACACTCTTGGTGCTCTTATAGGCAGAACTTTCTGCTGGATTGCACGGAAACTCCAGATGCATTATTCAATAACATGATTAAAAATTGTTTTCACGCAATCTCTTACCTAGTCACAATGGAACAATGGCAAAACAGTAAAATCTTAAAAGTTTTTTGCTAAAAGCAGGCGATTCTTATCTTTCATCATGCTGCCACATTTGTTGAAACGTGGAAGGCGCTCTCTAGAGGTTTGTCCATTCTGGGCTACTGTAGCAGCGCAACATGGCGGCTCCATAGAGGTGGACCCGCTCCCTGTGTAGATTTAAAGGGCTCGTTCTAAGCATACGAAATACGAGCATATGAATGAGTCGTATGCTCATTCACAGCATCCGACTGTGATTCAGAGTTACAGCTAATTATACACTAGTGAGGACATACTTATGAATATTATAATCGATTTCCGTGTCTAGATCCTACATAGAAAAATCCTAAATCCTACATAGTGGCCTTTAAATGCATTTCCATCTAGTTAAAACAAAGTTCACTAAAATGTTACGAGTCGTATCATAAAGAATTATTTTTGTTATTGGAAAGATTTCTTGTTCTTAGTGATTTGTTGTGTTCGTAGGCTTGTTGACTTTAATTTATTGATATTATTAAGTGTTAATTTAAGTACTTGTTAATTTTATTTCAGTGTTTTCTCACGGCAGTAATACTTTAGTAATAGTAATGTCGCAGGAATTAAACTCATTTGTCCAGTAAACTGCATCACTCCTGGATGCTGTGCCCTAGCAGAAGCTCTGATAGATTGTGTGTGTGTTTGTGTGTAAAACTCTGTTTTTTAGTTCCCGGTATTGTTAAATCACAGCTAAAATTCTCTACAAAGTGCCCTCTATCTATCAGGGGTGTTCCCCATGTTTAAAACATTCTACGAGTTAAAATTTAAAATGTCTGTGGCCTGAAGTGCCGAACATTATGAGCTGTAGTTCCAGCTTTGGCCACTTGATGTCACTATTGCAGTATTAATCTCTTTTCTACTCTGTGTGTTGATGGGGATATTGAGGTCATTAAGGTTAAATGATGTTATCTACATTAATGTTGCAGGATAAGGGGTTGACGTGGCATGTTTTGCACACATCACCTCTCATGCATCTAATAATCAAAATAATAATCTTATACATAGACATTTATACATTATAACATGTATGACTGAACATGTTTTCATTTCTTTTCAGTTGGGGTGCTTTATTATCATTATAAACTTAATATTTTTAAGTATATGTACCACATTTTTGATGATTATAGTGTTTTTCTTTTTTTGTATTTTTGTTTTTGTCATCATTTGTGCCTGTGAGGAAATTCCAGTTTGTGTTCCTTTTCCATGTTATTTCTTTGAAAAAAGAGTGGTGAAGCTTTTTTTTTTTTCTTTTTTTTTTTTTCTTTTTAAATTACCATGTTTTCACACCTCCCTGCAGAACTGACTCACTTCATTAGAAGCCTGCATTAAAGGCATGTGATGTTTGGGAGTAACTCGGACCAGCACTGGGAATTTCTGCATGGTGAAGCTGCTGTGTGCTTTTCACTATAAATTTAATGTACGACATCACTTCCTGTCTAAAGGAACTGTACACTAAACACAGTAAAAAAAAAAAAAAGTCATAAATTCAGTATATTGATCTGCAGTACAAGTTTTGCGTTAATGTTTCTCCTGAGTTTATCCTTAATTCAATTGAATGAGTCATCCTTATTCCCATTTAACTTGTCAATGCATTTACACACCTGTTACACTTCACCTACGTGGCCCCGCCCTTTTAGTTCTGGAGACAGACACATGGCTCCACCCTCACAGACCCCTGGGGACCAGCTACCTGTCACACCCCATCTGTTCTGTATCTCTACCACTTGGCTCCACATTCTCAGTTCTCTTGTCCAGGCCCTCTGAACTCTCTGAGATATTCTCCTGGTCCCTAAATCCACCCCTCTGTTCTCTTCATCTATTTCCTCCTAGCCCGTTCAGTTCTGTTTACCTTAAGCCTTGATGTCCCTTATGCATTTTAAAATTGTTTATCTGAAGAGGTTTTCAGTGGTCAGCTTTTCAAGCGAGCAGGTTACAAACATCTCCTGTTCGGTCATGCCAGGTCATGCTGCGTTATCAGAGTAAATATTAACATTAATCAGAACTAAGAAAGAGTATTTTCGATACAGATGCCAAGCTCTTCTGCGAAGGAGTTTCTCAGTCTGCGCTTTCTCTAAGCATGTCTAGTTTCTTCAAATGTGACGTAATTAAGTGCTTGCTGAGAATATTGTGTGTTGAATATTGCGAAAAATTGTATAACTGGTTATCGGCACATGATTAACAGCTCATCCTGGAAAAAGATTTGTTGTTTTAATGCATCTGGAGTTTTACATTAAATGTAGCTGAGAAATCAACTTGCACACATCATGAACTTTCTATATTTTATTTTGTGAGAAAAAAGGTTTTGTTTTCTAATGCTGTTAACTTCGTGACATAATGACATATGCATTTCCAGTCATGAACTCATCAGTACAATATGTACCTGTGTAGAGAATATGGTAGTGATAGGCATTAATGTACTTGAAAGTTGTAAAATTGTTAATACAGAAAATGTGAATAAACAGAGCCTGACTCATCTGTGTGTGTCAGTAAGTATTCATTCTTCTGTCTTTGACTTTTTCAGCTGGAAGGAGGGTGTGCATACTTATAAACACCACCACACTGGTTATTACATGGAAAGAGTTTAGTAAGTCTGAATTAATTTGTTTGTAGATTCAGAATAAACTCTTAAACTCTCTTAAGATGTAGTCAGGAAAGGAAAAGGTACAGAGAAAGTGAACTTAATAAATATATGGCTAATGTCAAATATACTCAAGTATTAAAGAGTAAACAATAAATATTTATATCTGATGAGAAATCTGACCAAAATTTCACAAGTTCAGTTTTGGCCCTATGCGATTCACTAGTTCGCCAAGTAATCAGTCATAAGAAAAATATTATAACTCAGAGAAATCTAGAATTTGGCTTGCTGTTTAGCTAATGATGTTTAACAACCCTGCAGGAGTGAATGCTAAAGCAAAGCTAATTTAACAAGCCAACAGACCAAACTTAAAGTTAACCTAAAATACTTTAGATTTCTTGGCTTGATGTCACTGACTATGAACAAAAAAACAGACTTTGCCATAATTAGGTTTTAAGCAGTATAAGTACTCTAAGTATTTTCCACCCTTGCACACCTGTTGCATGCAGTAATTAGGAGTTTCAGGACTGCTGATTCTTACTGGTCAACCAGTCATCTTTTCAATACTTAAATCATAAACTGTTTCAGAATGTTGCTATTTTTAGGCTGTTAAATTTGTGCAGTAAAGAACCTCAAACGGTACATCAGTTAACAGCTACTCACTGGCTGCACATTGCTTTTCCAGCTTCACTGCTTTTAGGCTACACTCTTAATGTGTCAGTGCAAGAAGTGTGAAAAATAATACATCTGTGTATCACCTTAGACTATTTAAAGACTGCCAGATAAACTACAGCTTTTTGTGCTTTATTTTATTTGGAAGTCTTTTTGTAAATGTCCCTTTCTTGATTATGCAATATGATCACCAAACACTACTAGGCATTAGATTATTGTTGAAATCAGACTGTGAGAGATTTGCATGCGAGTTTGTGTGGCAGCAGCCACTTCCCTGTGCATCTGCCTCTTTGTTAACACTCGCATCAACATAGGTGAAGTGCAAAAGAGGCCGGTGTGCCAGGATTTTGTGCAAAACTCGGAAAATGTGCTTCAGTCTCCCCTCTCCCAGAATACTCCTTTGCAAGAGTCGTCTTCTTGGCAATTGTCCAATTGCTGGTGAACAAAATGAATTTAACGCTGGAGTTAAGTTCCAAAGGCCTATCAGGAACAGGTGTGTTTTTTGCCTTCACTGAAATACGGCTGGATGCTACTTCTCCAACAGTCATATCGCCTGGTTTCCATTCACCACCAGGACATAACTTTCTGACTTTGGTAAGCTTGGAGGTGGTAAGGTTTGTTTTGGTGAACTATTGGGGGTAAGGAAGTTTTATTTGTTGCTGTACACGGCTCTCCTGACAGTGAACTACATGTCCTTGTGTTTTTGCACATTGAGCCAGGAGAAACGCAATTTCGTTCTACTATGCTGTCTTGAATTGTATGGTCTGAATGACAAAGTTCACTTTGACTTTGACTTTGATTTACATTTACAGCATTTGACAGACGCTCTTACCCAGAGTGACTTACATAAATGCTTTGAAGTCTTTATCAGTACACATTCTGATACTGCTTCACTAGGACTTGGGCTAAGAATACCATCACATTAAAAACTCTGTTGGCACATAGTACAGAAGATAACATGCAGAAAGTGTTTTTTGTAAATAATACATTTATTTATAAGTGAAGAATAAATACCGCAACTGCTAGTCCAAGTACTTCCAAAAGAGATAGGTCTGTAGTTGTTGTTTGAAGACACCCAGTGACTCAGCTGTTCGCACATCTAGGGGAAGTTCATTTCACCACTTCGGCACCAAAACAGTGAAGAGTCTAGATGCAGGTCTTCCTTGTCGACTGAGAGATGGTGGAACCAGTGTAGCAGTGCTGGAGGATCGGAGGGAGCACAGTGCAGTGTGGGGTGTGATGAGTGCTTGGAGGTAGGAGGGTGCTGGTTTATTTTTGGCTTTGTAGGCAAGCATCATTGTTTTGAATCTGATGCAGCAGCTACAGGAAGCCAGTGGAGGGAGCGCAGCAATGGGGTGGTGTGAGAGAACCTGGGAAGGTTGAAAATGAGTCCTGCAGCTTCTTTCTGGATCAGTTGCAAGTCGAATGGCGCTCAGAGGCAGACCTGCCAGGAGTTACTGTAGTCTTGTTTCTACCAGGGACTGTAAAACTGAGATGATAATTATCTGAGTGGCCTGTGAGTAAAGAAATGAACAAATACTTCTGATGTTGAAGAGAACTTGACATGAGCAAGAAAGATTAGCTATATGAGAGGAAAAAGACTGGCGATTGTCCATAGTTACCCCAAGGCCATGTGCAGTGACTGAAGGAGAGATCAAAAAGTTGTCTTTTGTTGTCCGAAGGAGAGATCAATAAGCCCAGAGATCTGGGCAGGAAAATGAGTGTCTGAGGGAGGAAAGGAGAGGAAAAGTTGATTGTCATCTGCATAGCAGTGGTATGAGAACCCATGTGAACTCATTATATTTAAATTCTGACAATTTTTTCTCCTTTCTGAACACATTCTATGCTCGGTTTGAGGTAGGCAACACCTTCACTTCAGTGAAATTACCGGTGGACTGCAACAGCTGCACACGAACCATTTCTGTGCCTGATGTGATCAGATTGTTCAGGATGGTCGACCCACACAAGGCGTCAGGTCCTGATGCCATCTATGGTGGTGGCCTAAAAGCATGTGCCAGCCAGTTAGTGGAGGTTCTCACACACATCTTTAATCTTTCCCTAAAACTATTTGTGATTCCCACATGCTTAAACGAGATCACAATTGTCCCAGTCCCTAAGATTTCTGCAGCCAAATGTATGAATGACTATCACCCTTTGCATCTGACTGCTACAATCATGAATTGCTTCAAGCAGCTAGTGAGACATTTTCCTCCCTTTAACCCACTGTGGATCCACTCGAGGTACCACAAAATCTTTTCATTGACTATGGCTCTGCCTTCTATGGCATCATTCGAGCTAAACTCTTCAAAAGCTCAAGGACTTAGGACCGACCACTCATCTGTGCAATTGGATTTTGTACATTCTGATGAGGAGACCCCTAGTGGTGAAAATTGCTGACCGCATCTCATCCACACTGTCTCTGAACACAGATGCTGCACAGAGATGCGTTCTAGGCCTCCTCCTGTACTCCCTGCTCACTCACATCTGTGATATTGCACAGCTCCAATATCATTTTCAAGAGTGCTGATGATCCCACCATCAGAAAATCTAAACAAACTTGACACTGCGGAGATGCTGTGGAGGATGTTTCACTGTCTCCTTCACTAATGCATATCCACTTTAATCAGGACGATACCCTAGATGTTGAGATGCTGTGTGGTTTTGGAGTTATGCTGTTCAAGCTGAGGTTGAGGAAATTTCCAGAGGGTAAAGTAGTGGGGTCTTATGTTTCAACTCTCTTGCTGTCCAATTTCTCCTGTTTTTGAGCCACACCAACAGCTCTGAAAACAAATAGCTAGTGAGCACCAGCCAAGTCTATATTATATAAAAATGATATTATTATTATTATTGGTACTCCTTGTAAAGAATAGGGAAAAGGGTTAGAAAAAAATCCACCTTTTGGTAAAAAATGAGAAAAATCAAACATTTAATTGAAATTTATTCAGAGAAAAGCAAATCCCTCATCAAGAAATAATTATTTACATATATACATATACATGTGGCTTCTAATGATTCTAACAACAACAACAAAAATAATAATAATAATTGTGCTACATAGTGATTGAGATGAGAGCTATGCATTAAACATGCATTATATTTAAATTTAATGTTGTAAATATGAGACATCTGACAAAGTTGTGTGTAGTATGTAATATACAGTATTTACCATAATGGTATATTGACCTTATCATATAATGGCTGTTAAATAACATGGTGCCATTATAGTCAAAATGAGGGAAAAAGTAATATTAAACCCTGGTAACATATTAAGCTATAATTCTGAAGAGTAAGTAAGGAGAGAAAAAGAAGGCTCTCCTTCTAATAAGAAACTTGTGCCTGTTTTCCCCATGAAATTAATCTCTTTATATTGTTTAAAATCTCTTGCAGTTTTATTCCGTATATTATAGGATTAATTATAGGAGTAATAACATAAGGAATAACTGACATGATCATGGTCATAATGTGGGGAATTTGTTTTGATTCAAGTCTAGGATTTATAATTTCAAAACTTGTGTTGACAGAAAAAAACATGAAAATGAGAAGATGTGGTAAACAGGTCTGTAAGGCTTTTCTTCTGAAATCTTTTGAATTCTTTAAACACACAGTGAGTATCCTGACATATGAGTAAAATATGAAGATCACTGGAGGAAACACAGCAATGATAAAAACAAAAAGTCCATATGAGTTATTAAGAGATGTTTCTTTACAGCTTAATTTAACAATTGAGTAATTATCACAATAAATTCTGTTCAATTTAAATTTACACAAATGAAGTTGGGATGTTAGAATAACACCAACACCATTTTCGCAAGAAGGCAAAAACCATGATAAAAAGATTAGCTTTCTGACAGTGGACATTTTTAGAAGAGTTGTATAATGTAATGGTTTACAGATGGACACATATCTGTCATAGGCCATAGCTGATAACAGCGTGAACTCTGATGCACCATATGTATACAGACAAAATGCCTGAAATAAACAGGCTCCAAAAGAGATTATATGTTTTTCAGACAGTAAATCAATGAGCAGTTTAGGATAAAGAGCCAATGATCCAAAGAGAGCGTTACAAAGCAAAGCAGCAGTGAAAATGTACATGGGCTCATGGAGGCATTTGTTTTTGCATATAACAAAAATAATAACTGTATTAAAACAGATAATCATTATGTTGAGAGTGAGAGTGATTATAAAATAAAGATATCTGTAATGCTCTAAATCCACATGTCCCTCCAGCATTAGATATGTAATGTTGGTAGAATAATCCATCAATTTCTGAAAAGTAATTCATGTATCTGTGATTTCATGGTAGTCATTCAGAGAGCAGAGTGTAGACAAACTACAGCTGCGCTGAGGAAGTCAACTCATGAACATTTATACTTTCTCATCCAGACACATACTCCTCAGTGATTTGCTGAGAGCAACTAGAAAATCATCTCCTCCCTGACCTTCATCACCTTTGTCATCTTCTGTGTTGAAGTTGTTCCTGTTTCCAACTACACTGTAGTAGCTTTATACAAATGTGATACATAATGCTGTTTATCATGTTGAGGAGAAACAGCAGAGTGCAAACTCATCTGTCCTGAAGACTTTAAGTTGTTTGTGAATGTTTTCCCTACATTAAACAGTTAAAATGTGCAATGTGTTATTCATTAATAACATACAAATGTTAATAGATTGCAAATAATTGTGGTATACAGTAAGAGGAATAATTCCTCTGACAAACAAACAAAAGCTACTCAATATGCTGAAGTTTGTAAATTTGCCAGCTTTGCTTATCCAACCATTCTGTTAATTTATGAATTGATTAACACTGTTAATAGGTTAATTGATATGACCTGGGTTGGCAACAGGTTAAATTGAGCTAAGCTTTCCTCATCAATCACTGGCTCAAACGCTTGTAGGAAAAGCTGGAGATGGAGAGGTTTAAAGCAAACTACTACAATGAATTCCTTTAAAGAATTAAAATTTATAATAACAGCAAAAAAGCATGTCAGCTTGTGGCAAAACACAGCTTAGTGCATGTAGACTTGTAAAGACTTGTAAATTTATAAAGAAACTTATAAATTTAATTCACATAACACTTAAAAGTAACTGTAATTGAAAATAAAATAAAAAGCAGTAAATTGCCCTTAGTAATTTTTCACTGCAATCCCAAAAGTGTTATGTGGGTTTGACAGCAGATAAAGACAAAATATAAAAAGATTATATGAACACTGTTCATTACACTTCTCACACTCTTCTGTGTCTGACTTCTTTGCATTTGATAAAGTGCTCTGGTGATATTTCTTACAATTAATAGGAATAATAAGTTGCAATAAAAATGAAAAAAAAAAAGAAAATCTGGTGGTGGTCCTCCACCTCCAGTAAGAGAATGATGTTGAGCAAGAACACAGGACATGCAGTCTGTGTTCCAGTTCATCCCAAAGGAGTTCAGTGGGGATGAGGTCAGGGCTCTGTGCAGCGCACTCCAGTTCTTCCGCTTCAACCTTAGCACGCCTTCATGGAGCTGCTTTGTGCACAGAGGCATTGTCATGCTGGAACAGGTTTCCTTAGTTCCAATACAGTTAAATCTTACTAAAGAATACAAACACGTTTTAGACAATTGTGTGTTTCCAACAATGTGGCAACAATTTGGGGAAGGAACACATAAGGGTTTGTTGGACAGGGGTGCACATAATTTTGGCTATATGGAGTATAAGGTCTCTATATGACGGAAGGAAAATTAGTTAATGCTTTTGTTACCTCCATACTGGCTTGTAATGCACTGCTGGAGGATGGATTGTTCCAGCAGGTCCATAATCAAGCTCCAGTTAGTCCAGAATGCAGCAGCAAGGGTTCTTACTAGAAACAGAAGATATGAGCATATCACCCCATTCTTACCCACACTGCACTGGGTCTCAGGGACAAAAACACATGGATTATAAAATACTAGTAATGACCATTAAAGCCCTGAAATTTCTCACAGTGCAGGACCACAGTTGTGATTAACAACTCTTGTCCTTTATTAGTACCTAGAACAATGGAGACTACAAAGTACGACAGAACCCTTTTCCACTACAAAAGCCCTTCAGCCATGGAACAGCCTTCCAAATAGTGCTCGTGATTCAGACACAGTCTCTTAGATCCTTTCAACACATTCAGTATTATTGAACTTCATAACTTACAGTTGTGGAAAATTAATAACTCAATCTTACACTCCACTTCTGCCAAGATAAGGATGAGTCAAGTTTTTTTCCTCATGTCATCTCGGAGTTTTTCCTTTCATTCGTCACCTCTGGCTTCCTCAGTAGGGATCTAAATTTATATCCATATTTCTATAAAACTTCTTTGTGACAATGTGTAATTAAAAAAGCACAACATAAATAAAATTGAATTGATTTAAAGTTTTGTTGCCTGTTGTTTCTGCTGCTTCTGCATTCAAGCTTCTGCTGTTCCATAGTAAAATAAATAATGACGCACAGTCTAGTTTGAACTTATAAAAAATTCCAAAAGTGGTCTGTGATGTAATTTTGAATGATGCATTTACATTTTAGTATGCTTAAAATGTTTAATTACATGCAGAGAATAACCCTAACCCTAACCCTAACCCAAGATGTACAAGATATTTGGGTCACAAAATGTTTTGTTTCCTGATGTAGTGACAGAGATTTTATTAAAATGACAGGGTACTGTATGCCACAAAAAGGTTAAATATTGCTGTTTATAGTGGTTACACCAGATTTCATCAATTAACATCACTTTAATACACTCACAAAGTTGACAATAATTCTGTTAAAACATCTGGAATGTTTCATTTTTGAAACTCATAAGAGTAAAGGTAGATGATACATCTAAAAAGAAATCTGAGTCCTCTTTTTCCATGAAATCAGCCTTCTAATACTATTAAAGATCTCCTGCATTTTTATTCCATATATTATGGGGTTAAATAAAGGAGGAATGAGTACATAGTTAACAGACAGGATCATGGTAATAATGTGGGGAATTTGATTTGATTCTAGTCTGTTATTTATAATTTCAAAAGAAATATCAACAGAAAAAATGATGAAAATGAGAAGATGTGGTAAACAGGTCTGTAAGGCTTTTCTTCTGAAGTCTTTAGAATTCTTTAAACACACAGTGAGTATCCTGACATATGAGTAGATTATGAAGATCACTGGAGGAAATACAGTAATGCTGAAAATAAACAGTCCATAAATGTTATTAAGAGATGTGCCTGTACAACTTAATTTCACAATTGAATAAATGTCACAGTATATTCTGTTCAATTTAAATTTACATGGTAGACGTAGAGAGGCTAGTATAGCTGCTATACCAATTGTACAGCAAGGCACAAACCATGAAAAAAATATGAGCTTTCTAACAATGGTCATTTTTACAAGAGTTGCATATTGTAACGGTTTACAGATGGACACATATCTGTCATAGGCCATAGCTGACAACAGTGCAAAGTCAGACGAAGCATATGTGTACATGCAAAATGCCTGAAATATACATGCTTCATAAGACACAATTTGTTTTTCAGACAGTAAATCAGCGAGCAGTTTAGGATAAAGAGCAGTTGATCCAAAGAGAGCATTGCAAAGCAAAGCAGCAATGAAAATGTACATGGGCTCATGGAGACATTTGTTTCTGTATATAACAGAAATGATAACTGTGTTAAAGCAGACAATCATTATGTAGACTTTCAGAGTAATCATAAAATAAACATATTTGTAATGCTGTAAATCCACATGTCCTCCCAGAGTGAAATATGTAAAATTAGTAGGAAAATCCATTTATATATGAAAATCAAGCCTTGTGATTTTATGCCAGTTATTCCTGCATCATAATGTAGGTACAGGTCCTGGAGGGGTTTATATTCTCTTCCTGTCTTAGATTCCATAGTGATCTTCTGATTGTAACTAGCTGAGTCCTGCCCTCATTCCTCTCTACTATTAAACTCTACTATGAATGCATTGTAATAGTCACATTTGACATTTTGAATACTTTCTTAAACATAACGAATAGTGTAAAATCCATTACACAGTGATGTGTGAGCTTGGCATAGACTGGTGTGAATTTCTAGCATAGACTTTGGATCCACTGTAACCCTGATTAGGATAAAACTAGTATTTAAAAAGAATGAATGAACACAGTGGGATAATTAATAAGGCATGCAGTTTGTGCAGTCATCTGGCCATAGTGGTACTTTTTTTTTAACATAGAATAATGAAGCTGATGCTGAGTGCTGCCTGAGGTTGCAGGAATAACATGGAAACATTTGTGACTTTTCTTTCCAATACAGTGCTTTATATGTAAAAAATTGAAAGAGCTTGTCACAGAGACAAATCCTTCAAAACATCTATTTGTGAAAGTGCAATCCATGTTTTTCATCAATCATTCTGAGAAACATTGTAAAGTGTGTGTAAAAGCATGACACTAATTTTCCATACGTCATGCTTTTCCATACTTTTTACAATGCAACTTATATGAACTGTGACCTTTTTGCACATTTTGCATATCTTTTTACTCTGAGAACTAAAATAAAGAGTGATATATGGATTGAAAGAAATCTCTGAGACAAAAAAAAATTGGCCACCACGCCCCAAACCATCTGATATCACTATGGTCTTCTACTGAAACAAATATTTGAAAGTGCAGCTTGTTAGGCAAGGTCCGTAACAGATAACAGTTAGGGGTTTGCCAGGCTAGGCTTAGTTTGAGTTGCTGTGGTAGATATAGAAAGCACATGCAAAGCATTTAGAAACCTAAACACTGGCTACTTTAAAAAAAAAACATTTCATATTTCAGATTATTCAACTAATTTTTTGTTTCCCTAATAATTACATATGCATTATTGCTTAGTTTTGATGTCTTTTTTCATTATTGTTCTAGGGTCATAAAAATAGTAAATATAAAGAAAAATCTGAGCAGGTGTAAAAACAACAAAACAAAACTGATGAATGAGTAGGTAACACATACACACATGTCTGAAGAGTCAAAGGGAATCAGAACATTTTATTTTGCCAAAACTTGTTCTGCCCATAAACCCTTCAGATTTGCATCTTTACCAAAAAGAAAAGATTTTAACATATGGCTTGATTAAATAAGTAAGTTTTCAGCCTAGTCCTAAATATTGAGACTACCCGAGTCCTTAAGAGTTAGCTCAGGTGCTGAGATGTGAGATCATTCAGGACTTTGTCATTAGCTTTGCTGAAACTGTCATCAACATAGCAGTACATGCGAATCCCATGTTCACAATAATTGTACCCAAAGGTAGAATAAAATGGGCCTAGAATTAGTCTAACATAGAGCATTATTTACATTCATGTGTCAAAAGTGTGTCTCAGGGTCTTGTCTAGTGACGTCTCAAGATGAAAATCCTTGAGGGGAATTCCCAGAGAGGGCGTAAGAGCTGGCCTTTGTGTTTTAGCTCCCCTGCCACCCAATTAGTCATGTTTTGTAACCATAGCCATGTCAAATTAAGGATAACTGCAGCTAGACAATGAATTTTCTCTTGTTATTATTGAACATCAGGTACAAGTATGTATCTGCTACATGACCTATTGACCAGAGCCAACATTAATTACATCATGGAAAATTAAAAAAAAAAATGTGTCAGCAAAAAAAGTGTAGAATTGAAGCAAACACACAAACAGAAATAATTTAATAAAATTATTATTTACATTATTTATGTAATGGATTACAGATGGACACATATCTGTCATAGGCCATAGCTGATATCAGCATGAACTCTGCTGCACCATATGTGTACAGGCAAAATGTATGAAATATACATGCTTCATAAGACACAATTTGTTTTTCAGACAGTAAATCAATGAGCAGTTCAGCATAAAGAGCCGATGATCCAAAGAGAACATTACAAAGCAAAGCAGCAGTGAAAATGTTCATGGGCTCAAGAGACATTTGTTTTGCATATTACAAAAATAATAACTGTATTAAAACAGATAATCATGTTGAAAGTGAGAGTGACTATAAAATAAAGATATATGTAATGTTCTAAATCCACATGTCCCTCCATCATTAGATATGTAATGTTAGTAGAATAATCCATTAATTTCTGAAAAGTAATTCAGGTATCTGTGATTTCATGGTAGTCTCACTACAGCTGCGCTGTGGAAGTCATGAATATTTATTCTATTTCATCCAGACACATAGTCCTGCATAGTGATTTCTCTCTCTCTATGTCGAGCTGCAAATGCTACTCCTGAGATATCATGCGATACTGACCTTATACTGTACTTTCTGGACCTGCCTGATCCATCCTGGTGTCCTACTTCTGGTTGGAGTCATCATTTGAAAACCATTTGCTCCTGTTGAGGATGGCCCCATATGAGCTGCCTCAAAATTCATCTATAACTATGAAGATGGCATTGGACTGCTGTTGACATGAGCGGTTCTGCTATGATGGTATATGACTTAAATTACCATGAACAGTCTTGCATTTAAATCTCCCTCAGAAAATCAATTGAAACAGAACAGAATTTATGTTAAAACTATATTGAATTATGTGACAAACAACTGCAATTTTTTTGGCCTTTGCCTGGGTTAAAGTTTGCATCAGTGGTTTAGAAACCAGGACATACTAATAAAAAGTGGGCTACTGGAACAAGGTACACCTGGACTGGATCAGAAAACTTGGAACTGGTGGAATACTACTATAACAGCAAGCCCAAAGGAAAGAGTCTACATGTACCAAATGTGGCAACTATGGATGACCAGAACACCAACATCCACTCTGACTGAGAGTGCTCTAACATCAGTAAAAGGAAGCGACTCTCACAGCTCAAACTTGGAAGACTACAGCCACTAAGCTGAAGATGAGGATTGAGGTCCAACTAAATGCAGTCAACATTCAGAGGAGATGATTGCAGATATTAACAGTCTGCTGCTCAATATACCCACCAACACCATCACTGAAACCAATGAGCTCATATATGCCACTGCAACTGTAATCCTGGACATGCTTGGTTACAAAATCGAGACCAAGAGTGTAGCTTACCCACCATGGAGAAGAAGGTTTAGGTAAGAACCCAAGATCAGGTAAGTCCGGAGGCACATCAGCCAATTTACAGAAATGCAGAAAGCATCTCCTGTACATGTATGACATCAAACTGTAGGGTGAGCGAGACATTGACTCATTGATCCACCTCACCAGAATCTACAGTGAGGACATCGGGATGTCATTCATGCTGGATAAATGTGGACTCATGATAGCCAAGAGAGGAAAGGAGATGATTAGAACTGAGGGAGTGGAGTTACCAGAGGGTAAAATAGCAGATATACAGGGCAGCTACATGCGCCTTGGTATCCTACAGGCCAAAGGTAATCCGGATGAGATTACAAGGAGATCAGCCACAGCCAAATATCTCCAGAGGGTCAGACAGGTGCTCAGAAGCCAGATAAATGGTAGGAATAAGATCCAAGTCATCAACATCTATGCCCTACCAACCATCAGATACCCAGCTGGAATAGTGAACTGGCCACAGGAGGAAATAGATGCCACCAATATCAAGACACGGACACTCTTCACAATGCACAGAGGGTTCCATTAAAAGTCCAGCTCCCTGAGACTCTATTGACAATGGACAGAAGGGGGACAAGAATTAGTGAGTGTCAGAGCCACTATCCAGAATGAAACAAGAAACTGGCTTCCCAGGATGAACTGATGAAAGAGTGTCTCAGGCAGCAGAAGACAGAAGATGATGAGGAAGATGAAAAAGCATCATGGAAGACCAAGCCCCTCCATGGAATGTATCACTGGCAGATAGAGGAAGTGGCTGACATCAGGAAATCCTACCAGTGGCTAGAAAAAGCAGGCCTGAAGGACAGCAC
>JAQQZR010000023.1:28472656-28485123 GCA_030068235.1 Notoglanidium macrostoma
GGAGTCACGCCAACAAAACAAAAATAAAACAAAATAAAACAAAAAGGCACGATTTTCAGATCCGGAGTGGCCGCTGCAAGCTGCGGTCGCGCCGCCATTACGTTAGTTCTCATTTACATTACGTTAGTTTCTCAAATACAAATGTAAATGACTTCCAACACTCATGTACTTAAACCATTCTGGTTTTTACTGATGTAAGTGGCAGGCGTGCAAGAAACATAATGGAGATATGTTGCAGATTTAACGTTTTTAAAATAACTGACCTTTGGCCTTCTAGAGTGATGTAGGCAGTAAAAAAAATCTGAACACAAGTGGTCAGCTGGACCCCTTGGAAATGCATTGATGAACACAGGTGTAAACAGTGATTGTGACCTGATTGCACAAGAAACCAAGTGTAAACAGGGCCTAAATTGCTAGTCTATCAGCTCCACCTCTGGGCTTTGTGAACACAAAAGGCCACTCTAATCCATCTTGGTAATCTGTTATTCAAAAAGATAAATTTCAGGCACACATGCATAGGTAGATGTATTACAAAAAATATAGGCTACACCAACCAAATTTGGATGTTTGCTTGAATAATTTATGCAATTATGGACACTGCTCTTTGTTGTAATCTGTAGTGAATTAGACCACAAATATGCTTAATGTATTGGCAAAATGACAAACCTCTTGAGTGACAGACTTTCAAACTATTGGTTACTTTCTGAAATTAAGATCTTTTGTGTGACTGCTGGCCTGGTGTATACCTTGTTTATTCATCCACCGACTGTTCAATTTACAGCCTCACGACAGTTTCATGTGTGGCACTTTATAAGTACAGTGGTGCTTGAAAGTTTGTGAACGCTTTAGAATTTTCTACATAAATATTTTATATATTATATTTTATTATATTAATGTTCTACATAAATATACCCTAAAACAATCAGATTTTCACATAAGTCCTAAAAGTAGGCCAATAAATGAACAAATTAAACAAATTAAACAAAAATGTTATGCTTGGTTATTTATTAATTAAAATTATCCAATATTAAATATCTGTGAGTTGAAAAAGTATGTGAACCTTTGCTTTCATAACCTCTTTTGCAGCAATAACCAAAACTAAATGTTTCCAGTAACAGCTGATCAGTCCTTAACATCTGTATAACCAGTTAAGGATAACCCAGTTTGTGTTATTTCTCTGTAATTTTTCACCCAGATAATTGCTGAGATTTAATACAATACTTGTTGAAATCATCACTGCACAAAAAACATGTTGATTTCTAACACATTCATTTTAAGAAAGTAAAGCTCATCTTTTTTGTGTACACTGTTAATTGTCCTCCTACATTCATCATGGTCAGTTTCTAATTTGCTGCTGGAGGAGGTTTTTGTTTGCTTGACAGATGGGTTTTGAAACCCTAGGGGCAACAACAACATTGCTGTAGCTGATCCACTATACACACTGCTCTTTCTTAGGCAGGACAAGGACAAAAACATTGATTCTAAAATCACATCACAAAACAAGCTACACCCATTACACAAAAATAGAGTGTGACCAAAGTCAGAACATCTTTTAGCAGCTTACTGGTTCATATGGCTGCACATATTCAGTCACGTAAAAGAATCGCAAGATTCCGTTGCGATTGTGCTGCTGATTGTGTCTCGCTCTACCCTGCATATTATGCGGGCTTTAGGACCCAGACAGGCCACTGCTCCTGCACCCCAAAACTTTTAAAATTCAATTTCAAGTATTCCACCTCCCTCCCCCGTCTACGTGCCGGTAGACATGTCGCTGCTCTCCCGCCGTGGATAAAGAGGAGCACGAGCTGATTTAACGTTTATGAAGTCGTGACTGAGTATGGCTTATGTTTGTGTAATTCTGTGTGCGGCTGTGCTCGTGCCCGCGGCTCGATGTCAATATGAACACTACAGTGCGGAGGATTTCCCGCAAGCGGATCTGATGCCGCTGGACTCGGCGTACGGTTTCGCGCTGGAGCGATATAGCGCGCGGGACTGGGTGGAGAGTGCACGCTACTTGGAGATAAGCCTGCGCCTCCATCGACTACTCAAGGAGAGCGAGGCGCGCTGCAGTCACGCGTGCACCGAGGACAACCTGCGCGACGCCGACGCCGACATGGACACGAGCCTGCGAGTCATCAAACACATCCTCACGCGCGCGGCGTGCGTGAAAAATTGTAAAGCGGAAATGCCTGTTTTCTCTAAAAAATACCCAAAACCTGAAACTCTGGAGGCCTTTAGCACGAGAACGCCGTACCGGTATCTACAATTCGCTTATTATCAGGTAACACGCACACCATAAATGAAGAAACCCAGGCGGAAGTGACGCTAATTAAAGGGGGAGGGGCGAGTTTTGTGTATAAAATAATTTTTATTGTAAATATGACAAACAATTTCAGAGTGAGGGCAAATACACGGACACACACCACAATTACAGTGCACGCGTAGTTCCAGTTAGAATATTCTAAGATAAATAAGCTGTATAAGTAACTTTGATTTCATATTTGTTTATTTGTTTGTGTTACACTCTCCAGCCCTTTGTCTCAAATCGTACGCGACCGTGTAAACTCAGACCTCGCGGTGCGCCCCCTGTAGGTCGGAAATGAGTGGTGTGTTTTAATGCCACGTCCACATCTACCCCCTTCCCTTTTTGCTGAAGTCTCACCTCCGTGTGAGGCTGAATTGTTCATTCTTGAATACAAAACCTGAGTTCAGCTTAGAGAAAAAGGAAGTGAAAGACAGAGCAAGTAACATTGTGCTATGCCTCAAACTTTTATAGCAGGAGTGTAAAGCAGGAGTGGATTCATTTTTGAGTTTAAATCAGAATTAGTATTCCTGTTGTACCACAGTGATTTATCAACAATTACAATAACTAATGTATCGTGTTATGACACATTGTGCTTTCTATGAAACGTCCACAAGACTTTTCACTTTAAAGTTTCCGAATCTCATTAACTTTTTAATGCTGAATGGCTAATGTTAATTTTACCATTATCTTATTACAATATGTATTTGTACCAGATTTATATTTTTATACTTATTATTTAACTATTTTCTGATTATTTGAAAATGCTATATTCCTATTTTTTTTATTTATTAAAAATAGGTTTATTTATTACTTGAATTTATAGAGATTGTGTTATGGAATGATGTGTGTTATCTGGAAGTGAAATTAATTCAGTTCAGTTAGATTTGTATAGCACTTTTAACACAGTAGACACAGTCACGGAGCAGCTTTATTGCAGATTTATATATACAATCTATAAGTCTATTACAGTTATAAACTTTAAACTAATGAATATATAAGTATACCCACAAAAAACACACATAATTACATACACACACTATATGGACAAAAGTATTGGGACACACCTCTTAATTATTGAATTCAGGTGTTTTCAATTAGACCCATTGCCACAGGTGTGGCATACAGTCCACACAACAGTGTGCTATACAGTCAAAAGTGCAATTAAATAATTGATTAATTATCTGCTTTGACATTAGTGCAGCTGAAAATCACAGGTTTATTTTAATATGCTAGTATATACTTATAGTATGTTGTCTTGATGGTAACATCTTATTCCCAGAGACTTATACAGTGGATGCACCATGCAAACAAACCAAAAAATGTGTGTAATCGTTGACATGACAAGTTTATCTATAAGTTGATGTTTAAAGTTTATGGAAAGAATCTCCAGTGTCGGTGCTTTGTAATCATCTGAGTTAAAGCTGTGACTCAGTTTTCCAACATGTTCAGGACAGAGGAGTTTACGCTATCTGTACCTTTAGTAATTTTATGCATCAAGAAACTTTATTTTCATTTATATATCTTTGCAATGGACTCATATTTGGACTCAATTTTGATTTATCTGTGTGTCTGTAGATGAATAATCTGGAGAAAGCTGTATCAGCAGCACACACATATCTCCTGCGTAACCCAGGGGACCAACTGATATCCAAAAACATGAACTTTTACAAAAGTCTGTTTGATATTGAAGAGTACTTAATGGACCAGGAGGAGAAAAAGCATGAGGTAACACACACACACACACACACCCTTCAGGGCCTCCCTCTGGGGGGGGGTATGTTTATATGTCTTCCTCAACCTCGGGTCCTCTATCAGAGACCTAGGTGTTTGAGGATTCTGTACAGAATCTTACACATTTCTGAACAGAAACCTTGACCTTGTTGTACCTGGAATCTGTTGGAGCCACTCTCCAAGTTTGGGAGTCACCGCTCTAATGCTCCTATTACCACTGGAACCACTTTGGACTTCATCTTCACACATCTGTTAAAGTTGTTCCTTCAGGCCTTGGTACTTATCGGTCTTCTCATGCTCTTTCTTCTTGATGTTATTGTCTTCATGCTATTGTCTTGATGTAATCCTGACGTCATGTTCCTTGTTTCATTCTGGATAGTGGCTCTGACACTAACTAATCATCATTTCCCTTCTGTCTGTTCCTCAACTTCTGAACTTGTATCCACATCCAGTCTTTGTGATGTGGGGTTCAGGCCTATGCAGAACAGTGGGAACACTGCATCACCTTGATATATACCTATACTTGTGTGATGGCCTGGAATTGGCTTCCAATGTTGTGCCAATTTATAGTGCCAAGAATTGGTCTTTCATGAACCCCGTGTCCATTTCTTCATGCCTGGGAATCATTGCTGGATATCTGCCTTGGTGATGGTGACTGGTTCTTGTTCTAGGAGATTATTGTTGTCTGCTCTTAAGACTTCCAAACACTTGGCATTGGTGTTATGTGATGTCTCCTTCTCCCCTATGTACTTCCAGTATTTCTCAGACAGAGCTGTGAGAGTAGCCTAACCCCAGGGTTCTTACCTTCCTTCTTTCACTTGTTCCAAGTCTGAGCGGGTATGTTTACATCTCTCGCTCATGTTACGAAGCAGGCTGGTGCTGGGGACCTTTACTGGAAGTTGCCTTGACCAGAAAACCCTGGTCTCTTGTTCTGAAGGCAGCATTATCACTGTACTATCCAGCTACACACACATTCACACACGTCAAGCAATTAAAAAAAAATCTAATTAATTAAATGCTATGTGATGAATCCAAATGACTTTTTGCTGTGATAATACTTAAAAATAAAAATAAAGCCTTTGTTAATACCCTGTCCGCTATCACCACAACTGACCACAGGCCATTGCAATTCATTCAATCATGAAGTTCTCCGATGATTCGAAAAGTCTTTATTGCAGAAATTACAGAGGACAATGCTCTTATCAGCAGTTCAATCTGGGCATGTTTTAAACATAATTGTTCCATTCACTGGGCCTTAATTTTACAAAACTGCTGTGGCCAGAACGGCACTGGGTCAAATGGCGCCACAGAATGCGATTAATTAGGAAAGTTTTCAATGCATTTTGTCTGTGATTAATTCATCAAAATTAACACATTATTTTGAAAGTCCATATGACTAATTGTTCTTCAGACTGTTACTGGCTCTTTAGAGGGACATGATTTATTGTAGCGACCTCTCTGGATGGCTAATCTGCTTGAACAGAGTCTGTATTTTGTCAGCATGGTTCTGTGGTATTATTTAGTCACTACACTAAGGCAATATTTCTGTCTTTCTCTGACACTTGGTCTCTGTGCTTGTCTTCATTTTTCATTGTCTTTCTGTCTTTCTCTCTCCTGTCTGTCTGTGACAGCCACTCTTCCTTAAGGCAGTGCTACTGTATAATGCAGGGGACTTCAGTAGGTCGGTGAGGATGATGGAGGAAGTATGTGTGGAGTATTTACATGTGTATGATGAGTGTGTTTCAGTGTGTGAGGGATCATACGAGGTCCAAGAAGTCAAAGACTTTTACCACACACTCGCAGGTTAGTGCTCACATGTTCGCATGCATATACACACAGTGAGGGGGTGTAGTTGCACTGAAGGGGGTTGGTTGTGGTGAGAAGCAGGGCCAGTGTTGGTTTGGAGGAGGGGCTTTGGAACATTTTTAGAAGTGCTGTAGGAATTTACTGAGTAAAAAACATTGCGTCTCACACCTGTCTCCCTGTATTTCTATCTCTTTCTCCCTGTCTGTCTCTTTACAGGGTTCTTTATGGAGGTGATGAGGTGTAAGGTGAGATGTGAAGAAGATTTAACTCCCAATGTTGGTGGATTTTTTGTGGAAAATTTTTTTGCCACCATTTACCACTACATGCAGTTTGCATATTACAAATGTAAGCAACATAGACGTTCTCTCAACCACACAGTCATTAACACCTTTACAAACAAACAGCAGGGTGTGAATTTCTCTACTGTGAAGCATATTAAGTTCACTTTAATAAAACTTGTGTTTGTGTGTTCTAGTGAATGATGTCGTTAAGGCTGCTCCTTGTGCACTTAGCTACCTGCTCTTTGATCCTGGTGATCAGGTGATGCAGCAAAATGTTGCATATTACAAATTTCACAGAAAGCAGTGGGGTTTGAGAGAGGAAGAGTTTAAACCTCGCCCCGTGAGTACACACACACACACACACACCACATTTACACTTTGTGCACAAAAACTAATGCACAACATGATGCTAGCACCCCCATGTGTCACAGCATGGATGGTGTCCTCAGGGTGATGGGCAGTGTTTGGATATATTTTATAAACCCTGATGCTTTTCCAGAACATTCTCAGACATTTTTTTTCTCTCTGTCTTTCTCCAACATAGACACAGATTAGTATTATTATATTTAGATTAGAATTTCCAATAATAATTAGTATCAGTACATATTATTATTATTATTATTATTATTATTATTATTATAGATTAGTGTTTTTCTTTCCACCAGTCAGCTCTCCCCTATCATATGACAACTAATTACCAGGGAGGTTGAAGACTAGCATGTGCTCCCTTCAAGACACAGGAAAGCCAGCCAACCATACCTTTTCATAATTCTGCTCATGCTGCGTCACAGGGCAACATACAATGCTTGGAAGAAGGCACTATCTGCTGCTTCCCCATGCATGATCTCACAAATACCCGTTACTGGCTAATGTAACTGGTGAATGTTTTTAATGCCACTCCGGAGGAGCCCTGGATTAATGTTTTTCATTAAATTATCACAGTTTTGATCTGTACACCACAGTTTAAGAGTACACCACCGTCTGTGGGTGTGTTGATGATGCAGTTTTTTGTTCTGTGTTTACAGGAAGCACTACGTTACTTTAATCAGACAATGAAGCAAAAGGAATTGCTGGAATTTGCATGCAACTATTTACAGACAGATGATGAGGTAAATTGTGTTCATGCATGTCTAGTTCTCCAGTGAAACACTTTAAAACTATTTTTTATATTGCTTAATTTGGAACTGCTCTCAGCAAATTTGGTGTGTTTGGTTAGATTTATTTTTATTAACATTAGAATTAAGTTATGTTGTTGGCATCACAGCAGCTGAACAGATTTTATTGTCAGAGAACGGCCTCATTACTGTGCTCAAAGTGAATGTCTCTTTAGGGCACTAAAGAAGGAGGTTACTCTATACAAAAATACTATGTGTGTGTTTAGGATGATGTGAGTCCAGAGGAATCTCCTGCACTTTCTTCTCCTGATGAAGAATTTGATGGAGCTGGTGATTATGAAGAGTCGTTCATTGCGGAGTGGTGGCAAGAACCCAAAACTAAAGGAGACAATGGAGAAGCAGAATAACACACATAAACAATGGACTACATCAACACCAGTGGTGTATGCGTGTAATTATGAACCAGCCTGACTTCTGATGACAGAAAATACTTCTGTGAAAAAACAGTTTTTTATTATGATTATTACTATTATTATTACTCCATAAATGAGCTGCAGGTTTATTGTGATAAATAATTTTTTTAAATATTAAAACTTGAAATATAAAAATTGATGTCTCATTAATGTCCATTTTCCATTCTAGCTAGTACCATGTTATTCAACACCGTCTCCTAATCAGAATTCTCCTGTCTCACTAACTCTTACTGTCTGTCATCATCTCAACTTCTCACCATCTCATTGTCTCCCTATATTTTTGACTTACTGTCTCACCATCATAAATGGTCCTTTTTTAAAGAATTTTGCATATATTTATCTAGTCAATATGCAATGCCTATTTTAAACTCAGACATTATGGGTACTCACAGATGCACTGTTTAGTCTGTCTCAAACTTTGCAGTGTTTCCTTACTCAGTGAAGTTCATTTGGGTAAAACAGAGATGGGAGAGGTCATCTCAGATCAAATCGAAGTGACCTATATTGCTGCTGTAACAAAGTTTACGGTTTTTTTTTTTGGGGCGTGTTGGCCAAACCGCTGTTGGCGTTTATGGTATACGTATTTTTTCTGTTTTTTCATCAGTAATTTTGTGGTGTTATTTTATTTTTTGCAGTGTTTTTTTTTTTTTTTTTTTTTTTTTTAAATTTTTTTTACTTTTTTCCTTCTGTTATGTTTTCTTTTTTCTTCTTTCTCTTTGAAGAATGCGGTTTTTTATATTTTTCATTTTTCTCCGTCTAAATGCTGCAAGCGGAGGCCGTCGCATAGTTATTCGTGTTTGACGCTGTGTAGAGCTCAGTCCCATGACTCTCCGTACCTTAATTATTCCGAATAATCAAGGTGTCATCTGTGTGGGAAGTGTCCTTTCTTCCTATTGGTCAGTTAAATCTACCATGGAGAGGAATAGTAGTAAGCTGGGTCTGGTCCTTCCAGATTGCCTTGTTTATTTCAATGGGTGCTGGTCATCCATTCATATGGCCGGGTCCTAATGACTGTGACTTGTCAATCACCAGAACACTTCCACCAGGGTTCAGGGTGTGGGCTAGGCTAGGCTAGATTAGGTTAAGCTAGGCCAGGCTAAGTTAGGTCATGCTGGGCCAGGTCCAGCACCTGTGTAATGCTAACATTTGTGTAAGCATTAGCATTGGTGCCCAGGTTAGCCTCTGGATGGGGCACAGGGTCCCAAGGTTTTCAGGGTTAGCGTTAGCATTAGTGTGTCTCAGTGTTGACCTCTAGGTTGGGCCTAGCGATGGGGCTGGTGTTAGCATCAGCTTTTCTTGGTTTTAGGGTAGGTTCAGTGTTAGCTTTTAGCGTTAGTATTTTGGTGTGGATGTTTCTGGTTGCTCTGGGGTTAGCCTTAGTGTTAGCATCTTTTTTAGCATGGGTGTTCAGGCTAACCTCAAGGGTAGGATCGGTGTTAGCATTGGCCTGTGTTAGAGTTGGCATTTAAGTTGGAGTTTGTTGTTGGGATTTGGGGAAAGTGTTAGCATTAGCATAACATTAGCATTGTTAGCATTGGTGTTGAAGTTGATTCTAAAACCTGAATTCAAGTTGAATTTTGAAATCATGGTTAGCTTTTGGGGTTCTGGTTGCTATTTGGGGTCTGGAGTTAGCATTAGCGTTGGCATTAGCATTAGCTTTTTCAAGCTTTTTTTTTCCAGGGCTTTAGCATTAGCTTTTTTGTTCAGTAATTGAGTTTGCCCTCAAATGTTCTTGAATTTATGGTTGGGGTTCGAGGTTAGCTTTGGCATTAGCATAGCATTAGCATTTTTAGCATTGGCACATAAGTTGGCCCTAAAATCAGAATTCAAGTTGGAATTTAAAGTAGGGATTAGCTGTTGGGGTTCTGGTTGCTATTTTGGGTCTGGGGTTAGCATTGGCTTTGGCGTTAGCATTAGCATTTACATTGTTTTGGTACTCAAGTTGATTTTAAGGTAAGGGTTGGGGTGGGAGTAAGTTTTAGCTTTAGCATTAGCATTTCCAGTTTAGTTTTTGTCTTCAGGTTTTGCTTTTGGTTAGGCTTTGAAGCCAGTGTTGGTGTTAGCATTTGGTTTTTGGGGCTTCTGGTTAGCATTAGCTTTAGCATTAGCATTTTTAGCATTAGTGTTTAAGTTGGCCCTGAAATCAGAATTCAAGTTAGATTTTGAAGTAGTAGTTAGCTTTTGGGGTTATGGTTGCTATTTGGTGTCTGAGGTTAGCATTTGCATTTTTCATTGTTGGTAATTGAGTAGGCTGTTAAATGATATTAAGGTTACTGTTGGGGTTTGAGGTTGGTGTTAGCTTTAGCATTAGCATACCATTAGCATTTTAGCATTGATGTACAAGTTTGCCCCAAAATCAGAATTCAACTTGGATTTTGTAGTCAGGAGTTCTAGATGTTTGGGGTCTGTGGTTTTAGAATTAGGTTTAGGGCTTGGGCTTGAGGTTAGGGTTGGGTTAAGGTTAGGTCTAGGGGTCGGGTTGAGGTTAGTGTAGGGTTAATGGGTTAAGGTTAGGTTTAGGGTTATGGTTAGGAGTAGCTAAAGTTTAGCTGCTGGTGTAGCATTAATCATCATGTCAGTGTATGGTCCTCACAAAGATAGTAAAATCAACATGTGTGTGTGTGAGAGAGAGAGAAAAGGGGGAACATGATGTTTTTCACTGTACAACTAATATTAACAAACATCTCATTTAAATGATTACACAATCTGTCTGTAATAATAATGTAAATAATGAATAACCAAAATGAAATTTTCTTATTAATAACCATACTCAATATTTTTGTTGCCATGGTTACTCACCAAGGTGATGGAGAGGTTAAAGGTCATCAGGAGGGAAAGCAGAAGAACATGCATGTGCCTGAGCATCTGTATTTACACATAATTATCATAGTTGTATATGCATAATAATTACATTGGTTTATTATATCATTCTGCCTTCCTTTCAGTAAGGCAAGACTAAATGTTAAAACTCTTACCTCACTCCTTTTGTCAGTATCTCTCTCTTCTGCTTCTTTCCCCTTTGTTTTTGAACCTTTCTTCTTTGTCCTTTTCACTATTCTGTAGCAAAATCTGTGCTCTCCCTCTTTACATGTTATCTCTTTTTTCCCCTCTCTCTGTCCATCCCTCTCCTGTTCTTTTCTCTCTCTGTGTATTTCTCACTGTTCAGTTTTCTCTGTACATCTCTTTTTTCATTCTGGAAAGTCCATCATTGTCTGTTCATCCCTTTTTCTCTCTTCATTTGTTCCCTTTTTATTTGTTCCTCTCTCTGTTAATTTGTTTGCCTGTTCATTCCTCTATCAATTCTCTGTCAATTTATTTATATAGCCATATGTTACTTTTTATTCTTCTCTCTCTCGTACTCTGTCTGTATAATCTGTGTGCATAAGCTATTCTAGATTCCAAGATGGGGGTGCGGCAGTAGCACGCAGCGGCCACTCAGGATCCAAAATCCAGGATGCTTTTTTTTTTGTGTTATTTGTTTCTTGGTGTGATTTTGACCGCACATGGACACTGAAACAAACAGTGTTCATGTCTACCCACGAGAAACATTACTGGACATTAAGAAATACTCAAAAACCGACCTGCAGGATGACCTCTTGGAAACGCTACGCATCCTCGGGTTGCTATGGAGACCGGGCCTCCAGTCCTCGGCATCTCCGGGGGAGGGTCTGCCGAAAGTGGTGTGCGAGGAAGTGAAAGCGTGGCAAGCAGGCGGGGGTCCATGCTAGGCTAAGAGCAAATCCTAGCCGGCTGGCTATACCATCCATAATACTTTACATAATACTTTCCAGCAGTGCTGTTGTCTTATATGTAGCACCATGATCCTTAAGAAATGTTATCTCATTTCACTGTAAATTGTATCATATGTATATGTTGAAATGACAATAAAAGCCACTTGACTTGACTTCAGGATTCTGTGTATAATCTGGTGATAGGCTTAAAGAAAAACCGCTGCTCTGGCTATGCCAGAGCAAATGTTGTGTATTGTCCATCCCAGGCCATGTCCTCGGCCTCCAGATTTGGGTACGTGTTACAAGAAATGCACCGGCCAACTGAAGTTAGGCCAACGATGTGCACTCTCCAACAATGGAACAAGGTTTGGATGCCCTATGGTATCCTCCAGGGCACCAGATGGCAAGCGTCCCTTCATATTTAGGCTTTATTATACCACTAATAGAGAGAAGGAGAATGTCAGGAGTCAGGAATAGGGCATGACAGATCCAGACTAAGAGCAGAATTTTCAGAGTCCTTCAGAGAAGGGAGGGCGGGAGTAAAGGGTGGGATTATCTTAAAGAGTCCCCTGCAGCCCCGCAGATCAGGATTTGGTTGAGCCTAAGAGGCTGGGTGGTTTTTAGTCCTCGAGGGCTCACCCTAAGGAATACTTTCGACACCAATTGACATCTTACCCCTCAAATTAGAATTAGACAATTACAGTTTATAGGATAATTTCTTAATAGGATTAAGAAATTATGAGAATTAAAATTAAGGGTGGGGAGGGTGATAGCCCTTACCCCACAGACAGTTAAGTTTATGGGTGGTGAGGGTTAGGGTTAGGGTAGGGTTAGGGTTAGGGTCAGGTTTTTGAGTTTACAATGACTCCCCCATCACAAATCCTTGCGACCTGCGTGGTTAGATAGGGAGCCAAGGAAAAGGCACGGGCCGACGCTTGTTAAGCTCCTCTATGGCTCCACTTTGTTTCAAATACACCCCGGTGGTACTTGGGTTGCTTTTTGGTGCATGTCCTCGTTATGCCACC
>JAQQZR010000023.1:28485223-28506205 GCA_030068235.1 Notoglanidium macrostoma
GATGCTGGGATTGGCTCCAGCTTCCCCGCCACCCAGACGGATAAAGCGCTATAGATAATGGATGGATGGATGGAAATTACTAGATTTTGATTTTATATTCATATTGCCAGCCTTACCTTCAGTGCTCTTTGCTACATATTCTTTAATAACTATATATCCTATAATAACTGAACACGAGGTGTATTCGGCTATTTGTTTTACGCATGCAAGCGAGTGAAAAGTGCGAAACATTGTCATTTCTCCCATAAAATCTTCCAGCTATGTCGTGACAAAACTGCCACAACGGTTGAACCCAAAACTCAAACAAAGCAGATCAGAAAAGACACAAGGTCATATCACAGGCCCTTAGAAATCTGTAACGGCGCACATACTTTATCATCAGTTCTGTGGAACTGCTGACACGCAGGGGAGAAGGAAATGGCCAAATCTTCGGTTGTGTGGAATGACGCAGTGTTATTACTGGTAAATATGAGATGTGCTGATGGAGGACTATCACAGACCACATGGTGCGTTCTGGTATTCCACATGCATCTTCTACCAACAGACTGGAAAGTTAATAAAAAAAAAAAAGGCACATTCCTTTAGCTGTATGTCATATACTTCTAACCTAGTATTAAAAACCAAAAACAGCTTTTTCTTTAACGTGGAGATGCGTGACATTTTGAAAAACTGTTCTAAAGGTGACACGTTACACGCCTTTTCCACAAGTTAACACCGTTCTCGGAGATCGTAATGAAAGGTCCGTGACATACTTCGGTTAAAATACCACAAGTATAAAGCACCACAGCTCCTTCTCACCCCGTATAATCAGCCCTGTACGGAACGGCCGGTTTGAGCGCCTGTTCCTTTAAATGATCACGAGCCACCGCTCACCCCTCCCCCTCCACCCAATCAGGTAGCCCTTTCCTCATGATTATTCATAACGTTTCCTCTGTTGCTCCAGCTTTGAGTGGAGATACTCAGATGGGGGGAGGTGTTATTCTAATGAGCTCCCCTTGTGACATAGGAAGGGAAGTCGAATCTGAACGACTTGTTGAAACAGGGTTTTTTTTTATTTTTTTTATTTATTTATTTTTTTTTTAAATAGGCAGCCCAAAGGAAACGGACACCCAAATGTATGTGCACGAGCACTGAAAAGGTGAGTTGTTAATAAAATGTCCACTTTAAAGTGCTCTAGATTTTCTCAGACGTTTTCAATTTAGTTAATAATGTCTCTTGGGTTCCAGTTATTCCTCGTGAGGAACAGCAGTCCAACAATGAACAAATTTCATTCAGTGTATGAGAGACAGTTTGGTAAAGACACCGAGGCTCCGAAAGGTGCAAATCCTGACTTTGCACCAAAAGTAGATCCCTTGCAGTTACGAATCGTGCGTGCTCAGAAAAACTCTGAGAAAACTCTGAGGTTTCACATCAACAATTAAACCCAGTCTTGTTCTAGAACGTTCGTTACGAACTACTCAAAGCTACATTCATGGCGGTCCATCGTTTCATTGACTTGGCTTGGCTTGGGAAGCTTTCCCTTTACTGTAACGTCACCTTGTCAACATCATGTCTCGGCATTTTAATCTGTAAACCAATTTTCTAGTCCAAGAAATCTATCATTTGGAAGATTTTCATGATCATTTTCATCACGACGCTGGGTTAGCGTAATGTTACGTCTGGGGATATGAAAATGATCGCACCCTATCCTTCGGAATACTTCGGGGAAAAAAAACAAAACGGGCTCTGTTCATTTCTAAGGGGTGAATCTCGGGTAGAAAGCACTTTGGGAAAGTGGCGCATAATCATCAGTTTTTAAGCCTTTGAACACCGTGGGAGGGAGTACACCTGACCACACACATGCACAAATGATGATGTAAAACCTCTCAGGAAACGCCAACCCTGTTAACCTGTAGGGCTTTACTGAGACTAATAAAAACCCCACCACAAGCGAACAAATGGTCGCCATTAGACAAGGCATTCCCAGCCAGCAGCACCTTTGAAATTCTCCAGCATTCTCCAATGCTAAAGGAGTCATGTGACAAATTTATTTGCAGTATTCTGTTGAGAGAAACAGCTTGTGTTTCCTGTCTGGCTCAGCGACGAGACCGCCTCGTCAGCCTCGTCGCGCCAACAAACTGACAAAACAGATTAGCAACACCCAAGCTCTCGCTTCCTGCTCCACAAACGGCATTCCCGTGAATGTCATGCTGGAACAGCGAAATCATCACACACGCACACGCTCACGCACGCACATACATAATCTTGTGTTCAACGGGGTTATTCTTGTATAATGCATAAATATTTGTGGTTATTTTCATTGCAGAACGTGTCATGAATAAGTTCCTTAAGAAGTTCGTTGGACAAAGTGACATTTGAATCGAGGTTTTCTTAAATCTATGCAAATTGACAATGATGTGACAAAGTGAAAAACCAAACGTTTTGTCTCAACTACCAGCCCGTACGGTCCGACGTTTCTTCGGTTCCTAATCACAGCTCCAGTGAACCTGGAACCGGTGGAAAAAGAAAAAAAGGAACACAAATTTTGTAACTGTGGTTTCATGTTATTGTGTGATCAACGACCTCGTATTAACTGTGTATAGAGACATTATAAAGTAAAACTAAAGTTTGGAAGGCGGTAACAGGCATTGTTGGTGCTTCTCGTGAGCGCACGTAGCTAGTACAGGTAGCTTGTTTTGCTAATCTGCCAACGAATCAGGCACGAAGTGTAGCATGTAACATGGAAATCTAAAACAATTACAGCTAGATAATATTTTCAGATTAATAAACAGGCCACATTTTTGGTGCCTATGAACGTTTTATAAACCACTCGGACGTACACATTTAGGATTCGTTACAAATGAGGCCCCGGGTCCTTTCTGAACCCCCCTTGCGTGAGAGGCGCTTTGTCCCCTTCGACCCCTAGTGTAAAACCCCGAGCTCGGCGCCTCCGCAGAGCAGCACCAGCTCCCCCACTCCGAGTACAGGGATTGGAAAAACATGCAGCGTTTCAGCTCCAACAGGAAAGAGGTGCTGCTCGTTTGGAAAAATTCCTATTAAAGGCTTTAAAAGGGAGGGTTAGATTTATTAGCGAGAGTACTGGTTTAGAGCGCGGATAGCTGGCAGAAGGGAACGGACACCGCAACCTTACATCATGGAAAAGGCCGCAGTCGTTGCACGTCATGTGGCCAAGAAAGGTGTTCATCAGTACAATCCAGATGAAACCGGACCAGTCTTGCTTTGCTACGGCTTTATTGGCTTGAAATGCAAAAGCTTCTGACCAATCAGATTCAAGAATTCAATTTTCAAGTTTGATTTCTTTATTTGTTTATCTATAAGCAACCTGCCGCTCTTAAATAAAAAATTCGTACCCAGTGTGAATCTTAAGACACCCCAGACCTTCTAAACCCATCATCCAGGTGACCCCCGATAGAATATTTATGGCACGTTATTAATAATGAATATGAATCTGCAGATGCACAGCAAGTCCCGTCTGCTTCTTTCTTTCATCCAGCTTCAAAAAAGGAGTTTATAAATCCAGGCCTTTGGGTATCACTCGAAATAAAATGTAGGACAAAGTTCACGCTTAAGAGCATGGAGATAGCCGTCCTGAGGAGACGGCTCGACCTGAGGAAGTTAAACGATGCTCGAGTGCCATGCTGCGGAGGATGGGCGGGCGGGCGGGCTCCCCTCCCCCAGCCTCAGCTGTGCTGCACGCTACACGCCAGATTAGCTTCACGCCAAATGTTACGGAAGACTGTAAATCCAAATGCAAGTGCAGCTCAGTCATGCAGTCAGTTACACTAGTGCAGGTCACTCCGCACTCGGTCAGCCTCTTTTTCTGTCCTTCGTTTTTGCAAACAATACACATGTTAAATCTCTGAAACGTTGATAGGATCATTAGCTAAACAGCGCAGGCCTTTTCATGTTAATGCCTATTAACACATAGTGTGTTCATACTCGGGGTCCAAACTTCAGAGAAAGGCTTCGTCGACTTCCTCCTCTTCTCCTGCGAGTGACGTCAACTCGACATGGCCGCTCACAGCCTGATCAGGAAACTATTCCCATTGCAAGTCTATACAATGTCGAAAAATGCTTTAACAATGAAATGCTGTGGCTTTTTTGGTCATTTTCACACTCCAGTCACTTCTTACCCATTTTGTTTGCTTTGCTGCGCCAGGTTATTTGCTCTGGAATAATTTGCTTTATTCTTATCCCCCAACGCGTGTCCCACCAGCCGCTGCCCGTCAGATCATTGGTCTATTGCCTCCGTTTTATCATCTGATCTCTATTACCGAGGCAGAAAGGGCTCGAACTTTAGCTTCAAGTCATTTGGTTAACCTGGTTGTGTGGTGTAACCGAGGGGGTAATCGAGTGTTCGGACGAGCTTAGCTTTAGCCTTCCATTCATTTTTTGTTTTTTTAAAACATCAAATAACTTGACTTCTGAATCGTTCTGTGGCTTTTTATGCTTTATATATATATATATATTTTTTTTTTAGAGAAACGCAACACCGTGTCCGGCTCCATAACCTCGTGAATCAGAACACTTAGCCAGATCTACCGCGCTCGGAAAAAACACGTCAAAGTCAGGAAGCAAGGCAGAAGAGTTTTTGGACCACAGGCAGCTACACGCCATGTTGCGTTCCCGAACATCACCAAAAAACAGCCAGCGAGAGGCTCAGCAGGAAGTAGCTTCAATCTGGCTTCACGTCTCTCCATTCAGACTCATTAAAGTGGCTCCGTTCACTTTTTTTTTGTTGGTCTATGGGTCTTGTTCAAGTCCTCCCGTATCTGTATTACTGCTTATTCAAGTCTGCCGAGTTCAGATCGATTCTGCCTGCTGTGTGAAAGTCTTTCCAAAATGAGCGCCACAAATCGCTTTCACACGTCATGTTGTTCTTTAGTAGTGCGTCATTTTCTACTGCGAAAGGTGAAAAATACGAGTTCAGGAATACAAAAAGCAGTTCTGCTTGTCTAATGACAGAGTCACGCCTGAGAACTTTGTACCGAGATGGTTTTACCGGCTGACAAAACAAAAGAAAACAAAAGTGGCGGCTCACTGACGCCTGAATAAACACTACGCCACGTGTCCTGAACAGACTCTGGAGCACGCTGGGAAGGCGACAGGTGTAAATCTGGGTGTTGTCCGTCCTCCCATTTGTCCAGACGCCTTTTTAAAGGTTGAAGACTTGAACATATGCACCAGTGTTTTAGGATTCGTGTTTTTTTTACTCGTCGAGTCTGCACGGGATTTTATAACCTCTTGGCTTAATCCTCTTAGTCGCATGTTTTCATTATTTATTGTAACAATGCAGTACTGTACGCTTGTCATGCGCTTTATCATTTTCTCCCCCCAATAGAAGGGATCATGGAGCGTTGGGGTGGGTTGGAGGGGACTAGAAGTAAGAATGAGTGGGCAGTAATGGATGTAGTGTTCTCACCGCATGCGCCGGTCTTACGCGATAACTGAGTTTGACTGTGGAAGTGGGAAGTAGTAACTGTCAAGCCAAGTCAACTTTATTTATATTTAGCACCTTAAACACGACTGTTACTGACTAAAACGCTGTTGGGAATCGTCGAAAAATATTATGAAGCAGTTGAAAGAAAGACACAGTTAAGATATAAATAGACATGCAGAGAAAGAGGCAATTAAATGAATTAATAACACAGAAGAGGCAATGAAAAGGCAGGAGAGGAAAAGGAGAGGAAGAAAAGGACAGTCTAATGAGCCTGCCTCTAAAGGCAGCGTGACGAGGAGGGCTTTTAAGCTGGGTTTAAAGTAAGGGAGGTTCTAATGCTAAGTGGCAGGGAGAAATCCTTAGGAATGCCGGAATGAGGAACTGATAACGGAGTGGTTTTTGCAGACTTCAGGTTCCTGGGAGTGGAACGGAAGCGGAGCTCAGAGATCGACGTCCGCTCGGCAAAAATGGACGACTCTTGTGAGCGACGTGTCGATTTGACGTCTTTCCTCGAACTCAGCCATTCGTTTGGTTTTCAGACGCCGGGAATCACGAGTTAAGGCTTTTAGTGGAATGCAGCATAAATCGTCCTCATGTGTGAGTCGGTGTGTGGACGTGTGCGTACATGGTGCGATGGACCGGTGTCCCGTCCAGGGAGTGTTACCGTGACGGGCTCCAGATCCAGATAATTACCCATAGTGCACCATCAAGTCTAGACCAAATACAACCATGCATAGCGATTTCTTTTAACGCTTCTATATTCGTGTGCTTTCAGGTGGCCTGGCACTACCATAGCATTCCAAATGGGAGCAGTGAGCCACGTCGTTCTCGTCAGAGTTCAGTCCGGGATCTCGCTAACTGTCGTTTCCTATGTGGTGCTCGATATAAAACAGAACGGAAATAGAAAATAGATGACACGTCGCTCGTCTCCTCGATGGGATCCTACTCAGTATCACGTGTCTGGATATTTATCACAAGTATGGTAGCTTTCTGTTAAATGACCAGAGAGAAGTGCAAGAGAGTGACAACTAAATCACACACACACACTAACTAATGAGCAATCAGTACTGAAAACTAGGTATTGAACTGATACGGATATCCATTAACACTGTGTTCATTTACTCGTGCTCCAGTGGGGTTCCATGTGACGCCATGCACCAGGTACCATGTGATGTACACCTAGCATACGTCATCATGATAACAAAACAGACGCCATGCGATGGCTGTGATCCGAACGCAGATCATGATTAAAGATCAAAGCTAAGTGTACCACGAACTGTGAACATAACTAACCACATAATACAGCTTACATCGTTTAAATAATATCGTTACCAGAGTGTGAGTGTAAATGATCTGTTACATCTATCTCTCTATTTATCCACACACACACACACACACACACACACATCCCCAATATAAGACCCTTACAAGTAGCTTGCAATGGAGGCAACATTCATCAAATCAGAATAAGCAAACACATACACAACATGGCCAAAAGTATACGGACACCTGACCATCACACCCATATGTGGTTCTTCTCCAAACTGGCGCCTCAAAGTTGCTTTAGCTTTACAATAAACGTAGCTTTACAATTCCGCCTCACAGGAACCCGAACATGTCCCAGCACGACGTGGTTCGAGAAGGTCGGAGGAGAAGAACTCGAGTGTCCTGCACGGAGCCCCGACCTCAACCCCACTCCGAGGTCACCTTTGGGATGAGACCTCCTCAGAAGAGAGTGGAGGCTATTATAAGGGCAAAGGGACTAAACGTGGAACGAGGTGCTCATGATCAGGGGTCCTGAATGAATACCAGAGCATTAGTTACACGCAGAGCAGGCAGTAACTGATGACGTCACTGTCTCAGAGGACAGGACAATGACTTCCGTGGGGTTTGTTTTAGAGAGGAAGCAGGATGTGCAGCTTGCACTGCTCCTGAGATCAACAGTATGGCCAGTGTGCGGACCAGGCTGTGGTGCGTGCGCGTGCGTGCGTGCGTGCGTGCGTGCTCGTACCTGCTGGTATGAGGAGTCCTCTGGCTGAAACTCGCTGCTGATCTGCTCGAAGCGCAGGTTGAAGTGAGGAAGGCGGTGCAGCAGGTTCACCCACCACGGCGGAGAATAATTCACAACAGCGGCCATTTTCAGTTAAACCGAAACCAGATGCAATGTTAAGCAGGTTAAAAAAAATCTTTTTTTTTTTTTTTTTTTTTTTAGCAATGCAAAGGATTTGAATCCGGATGAAACAATGGCTGCAGGCTGCACACAGATGGCACGCGCCTGGTGATCTCCGGGCTCATTGGTGGAGAAATCCAGATCCTCCTCTTATTTCATCCAGTAATAAACGGAGTGTTTGTTTTTCTGTCTGTCTGTTTAATGCTATGAGGAGTTCATTTTAGCAGATGATCCACTGGCTCACCCACCCCCCTCTCTCTCTCTCTCTCTCGAGCTAATGCTAACCAGATCACAGCTCTTTTTGCTGTTATTGTTGTTCCGCTAGTTGAGCTCGCGAGATTAGAGCCAGCGCCAATACCCTCAGCGTGCACGCGGAAACAAAAACCACTCGAGTTAATCATTAGCTAGTTTCCTAGCGTTGATCGCGGACACGCGCTTGGAGGTTTGTAGTCTGATCCAGTCCGCTGTTTAATCCCGCATGTCGAAACCGAGTCGGATCCGTCCGGCGCGTGCACGTTGGTTTAGCGTTGGTGTTTCTCGCGCGCGCGAGCTGTCGCTTGTTCGCATCGACGGTTAGCAGTTGATCCAAAACGCCACGCTGTTGATGATCATTTCTCCAGTGTGAACGACCCCCGACTGCTGCCGCCGATGCCTGAGCACTGCGGAGTCCTTTACCGAGGATGAACCGGAATAATCAGCTGGCGTGTATTTGTTGAGTGCAGCGACCCCCAGTGGACGAGCATAAAAACACCAACAGCGACCAGTCAGAAATGACGTATTGATTTGTAACCACGTGTACACAAACTGCCGCTAGATGGCGCTGCGCACTACTTAAAGTCAAAGATTATTCCAAATACCTTAGAATATGGATGCCGGGATCGGACAAAACGATATTGGTGTCTTTCAGGATGGTCACCATGTCGGATTAAACGATCATAGTGCCATAAATTCTTGATCAGGAGACTGGCAACACTACAAGTTTGACCAGTCATCCTTCACGTCCTTGCGTGTCAAGAAACTGTCAAATGGCACAAGGAAGTTATCAAACTGGGTGAAAAAATACCAAAATTCTGACAAGCCAGACTTTTTGTTTGGGTGTCGTGGTGCGTCCCAGACGCCTCATCTCTGTCCTTTGATTATGTCACGCTACGAGGCTTGTCGTCTTTCCTAACGATCATATGCGGGCCTGATGCTGGACGTTTGTCGGCTATGGCAAAATCGTGTCAAATTTGTGTATTCTGATCCATGAATAAGATTTAAAGATTGTCCAAGTTTTTTTTTATGTCCCGTGCGTGAACCAGTTCTGTGCTTGCATGGCATGAATTGAAAGACCTTTTAAAAGAAGACAGAACAGCACAGTGAAGTTCTTTTCTTCACATATCCTAGCTTGTTAGGAATTTGGGGTCAGAGTGCATGGTCAAATATGACACAGTCCCACAGGTGCAAAGAAGGTTAAGCACCTTGCCTTCATTTATGGATCATGGCAGTGTTGAGGCTTGAACTCCCAGTTGTCTGATCAGTAACCCAGAGCCTTAAGAGTTGAGCCACCACTGGCCTAAAGTTTTTTAGAAAATAGTTCAACCCTCTGAAAGCTAGGATTGAAGGAATCTTTATTCCTTTATAAGAGTAATGGTGCATTCAGACCAACACGGCGAGAGCGTCAGAACGACCAGATGTCATTCGTTTTCCATGTAGGCCAGCGTCTCTTGGCGGCGGAACAAACATTGGTATTGAGCAGCGGAGGGATCAGAAGAAACTTGAAGTCCAGGCAACTTTCTGGTAATCAGTTTTGACGCAATTCGGCGGCAACCAATCGAATTTAGCAGTGCTCCGGTCTAGAGGACACCGGAGAAACAACCGTGTAAACGTTGGCTCTGTTCAAACTGCTCCTAATTAAAATGGAGGAGAAATTAATCGACAGGTTTCCACGTTATCTATGATGTGTATGCGTACAGGGACATATATTTAAAAAAAGTCGCACATGTAGGTAATTCCGTGAATTAGTTTAGTTTTGCAAAGTTTCTTCAAAGAATAAACCCATAATAGGCATTTGAGAGTCCACAACAGAGTTGAGTCATCCAGCATACAGTCTACCAGCTCATTTTGAGAGGTTCTAGACATAACTGTGAACACATTAGTGCTAATATCATTAACCAGGGTTGCCAGATTTCAGTAAAATTTCAGCAAAATCTTAAAATCCACACAAAAGATCTGAAACTAGCCTAAAAACTTGTCTGTTGGAAAACATTCTGTGCATGGAAAACAAGGTAACAGTGGTACACGCACATTTCTTATGTATGGACATTATCCACTCCTTAATCCTCCTTTCTCTCTCTTTCCCCATTTTACAATAGAAATGGTTCTGTACATTATAGACACAGGCTCTCTTTTTATTAGATTTAATTCCTATTATCTGCTCTAGATCTTGGCAGCTGCCGAGTATTTTTAAAGTAGCTCAAACTGTTCCATCTGCTGATAACATTGTGGTTGAGCCCTTTATGAAGATTAGCATTTGTTGAATAGCAGGGATTTACCCAACATTCCACCAAGGATGAGCCGCCAGTGGGAATCAGGTATGTAATTAATCAGGTGTGCTGGTTGTGTTTAGCAAAAGCCTTCATGCACATGAAGGGGTTTCCGAGTGAGTGGAGTTTGGATGGTGGATTCGGGACTCAACGTTGGGATGGGTAAAGTCTGCCAACCTTGATGAAAAAATCCAGTTAAGTCTGATCAAAACACATTCAGAGCTAGTCAAACTAGAAGATCATCTTTGGCAGCTGGTAAGAGTTGGAAGTTTCTGAATTACTGCTATTAATGGTACATCACACAGCTCTTTTTTAAGAAAACAAAAGCGGTAAGGGAAATTTGAATAAACAACAAACACTTATTGCTAGTTAAGTGTTAAGGAAGCTGGAAAATAACATACGCGCTGGCAAAGATGGTCTGACCAGCTTGGTCTGTATGTTATCTGATCAGATTAAGCTGGAATCTTCAGCACAGGCAGGATAAAGTTAGCATGGTCACCAAATCACTTGCAGTGGCAATTTACTAGGCATGGCTTTCGCACTGGTACATGACATGTGTCACTTTTATCAGTGAGAATTTTGACTCTATGTATTCATACATTATGACTAAAGTATAACGACAACATGAATGAAGAAATATTTGATCGAGAAAATTATTCATTATGCCCTGATGAGTAAAGACGTGATGAAACATCCTACATAGTGGACCTTTAACACCGGTGTGATGGTCAGGTGTCCACATACTTTTGGAAATGCAGTGTAGTTATGTATAATATGGATGTATAATAATTTCAGACCTCCAGGATGAGGTTTGGTGCCGCTTTAATGCTAGCTCACTAGATATGAAGTAATGACCCGATTTGAGACACAGCCTTCATGAAGCGCGCTCTGTGTTGTTCTAGGAGTCAGACTCCGCCCACTCAACGGTCACACTCTCCGCCCACTCAACGGTCACGCTCCTGGCGGAGGGAAATGAGGTTTTTTCCCCTCCCTGATTATCTCCAGGAAATCACATGGAGGTGCAGATGTGCTCACATGACCGTGTGAGCGATGGAAGGAGAGCTGAATGAAGGTAATTCGGATCACTTGAATAAACTTTGGTGAGAGATTTGGGTTTGAATTTGGGTCGTGTGTAAGACAGTTGTAGTCTCGACTTAAGTTTAATGTGTCTGACAAGGCGTCATTTCGCAATTATAGCATGACTTGTGTGTGTTTCACAAACAGTCGGGAGGAAACTGGAAGGAAAAGCTGTTCTGTGTTTATGTTAATGTAACTGCAGTTAGAAGCAATGTTTTCCCCTCCAACACCACTAGGTCCTGCTGGCTACTTGTTCTCATTCCGAGTCGCTTGTACACGTTGCCCTGATGTTGTGTAGTGATGATCATGAGCAGTGCGCGAGACGAGCCGTGGCACTTTTGTGGCCGCTCGAGAGCGCAGATGGGAGCACGAGCACGCGCACGCGCCTGTTGCGTAACCGGGCAGCTGAAACTTTCATATTTGAAACTTTCATATCAGAAAACAACAGATGAACTTATGTGGAAGTTCCAGTAAAACCCAGGTGGCGTGCATGGCAGTTAATAAAAAATTAATACATTAAAAAAAGGAATTTTCCTGCCAGAAGAACAGCACTATGAAATCCTGAACAGAGATAGAGATCACCTATCCCATCACTAATCATATACATATATATATATATACTACTTTTATCTAGTATTATTATGATTTATGTAATCATAAATCAAAAAATGTATACACGCTTCAGGAAATGAAAAAATTGTATAAATATTTTAGTACTAAACTTATTCAGACATCACGAGAGTAATACAAGTTCCCTTTGGCCTCTACAACCGCAAGAAGCGGCCGTCAGCTTAAAGACGTTTACGTGTAGAAGTGCTCCTGAAGTCTGTACAATATCTATTCACGTACATTTACGCTGTCAGCCTCTTGAATCATCATCTTTTTTGTCCCATCTACAGGATCAGTCCCTCTGTATTATAAGGAAGTGCATCAAGCTGTCAGTATTCGGACGGATGAACGCGTGTCAATCGATGTGTTCCGACGGCTCCTCAACAGGACCGAGCTCCCTGTCACCGTACAGAACCAGGTCAGCTTTACAACTCGGCAAGACTTCTGGCGCGCTTAGATCTTACATTAAACCTGGTTCTAGAGAGCGTGTCGGCTATCAGTCCATGTTGCGGGTTCTGCTTCTTCTGAGCGCTGTAAACTTTATTATATTAACATGGATGTTCACTTTGTTTTTATTCCAGATAACCGAGCATGTAGATAACGGAGACGGTTTTCTAACTAAGGTGTCTCTCTATAAAGCCCTGGCGCTGATCGCACTTGCGCAACAAGGCAAGCAGCCGAGCCCCAAACTCTTGGAGAACTGCATACAAGGTAAGCACATGCTCTCTCAGCGATAGTAATCCAGACGCCATTAGAAGGTCAGTCGTGCCAGTCCCCTACAGAGCACTCCGTATGACATGTCATGTGGCTCACTAGCTTCTGATTAACCTTCTAGCAGCTGAATGAGTTCAGAGTATAGATTTCTTTCGGCAGCCATATAAAGAAAGTCATATGAAGAGGTTTATCTGGACTTCTCTACTCACTTCATTCCAACCCTGAAAAAAAACCAACCATGTCAGCACTTTCTGTGCTTTTTGCTTCCCTGTGTGTTCTCATGCCTTCCTGTTGAGTTCTGCGTAACCTTTTTTTATTCGGTGTAAATTTGAGACTTGGATACTCCCCGATTCAATTCTATTTATAGTTATTCCTTTTTTTCCGAGATTGTTGTCGGAAAAGCCGATTCCTCCTGGTTTTAAAGACAGGAATTGTTTCGAATGCTGTGGCTTTTTTTTTTACTTCCCGGCGACCTTTTTCCCCCCCAAAAAAATCATGGAGCCTTGGTGGAATGGTGTTATTTCAGGTGTTGCCCCTGTGGTAGTTCTGCTGCATGAAGCGAAGCGGAGTTCTCATGTTTCTTTCTGTCTCATGAGTACATGCCGAATGGTTAACACCATCAAGCTTTCTTGCTTTTCGAACTACATTCAAGAATCGCTGCTGACGCTGCTAAAACACGCAGTCCCAATGCTTACTTCTATGACATGTGAAGGATGTAATCCAGCAGAGAGATTGAGTCATAAAAGTAGGCTTGCCTACAGATGCCAAGCCTAACTTGGTGCTTTTAATTGACCAAAGGTACTTTTCTTGTCTTGTCTTGACTTTTGGCGACTTTTTCAAAGTCAACTGAATGTGACCTTTAGCACTACTTTCTACATCACCTAGTTATTCCCGACACTCGCGTGTTGTTCCGTCCCGACCGGATATGCAGAGGATGTTCAGGGGTAAAAATTCACAGTTCAAGTTTATTTATTTATTTAAACAGAGTTCCCTAAACCCCAGCTGGGAGACCCAAAGGAGCTGCACTCCCTGAGAATACAGCCAGCGCAGGAGAACCCTCTTCTCATGTCTCTGTCTCTGGCCAACCTGCTGGGCAAGGACACTGTAAAGGTGGAGCTCATCCCTGAGAAGAAAGGCCTGTTCCTCAAACACGTGGAGTATCAGGTCACCAGCGAGGTAATTAGACTTCAAGACTAATATGTTTACACACTAAGGCATTTCGCAGCAAGTCACTTCCAAACGTGCATGCAAATAAAATAAGTGGTGTGAAAGGTCACAGCGGGTGTAGAAAGCGATAGATATTTTAATTGCATCATTTACAGGGTCCTTTGATAGACGGCTGCTGGTTTATTTACAGCGAAGTAGAAAACGGAGCACGTCACAGAGTGCATACGAGTGGCCGAGGTTTCATAATACAAGTTAATGGAAGTGAATGAACATCAAACGTTCTTTAGTATGCATTTTTATATATATATATATATATATATACGTATATGGAAAATTCCATCCAGGGATCCGATACCGACAGAGCACCTCAGATTTGAACATTCTGACATTTTGGGGAGAAAATGTCCGTATGTAATGTAGACTGTGAGAAATACTCTCACGCACAATTCCAAAACACAGTGCAAGCAGCCAGTGATCTGTCGGCTTTCACGGATTTCAGCCTTCCTGTTTGCATGCCAGTCACACTTTGCTGATGAGAGTCGTGTGTGCAGAATATCAAGAGAACGAGCATCTTGGAGGACTCGTTTGAATTTGTTCCCTTCTTCCTACACGCCGCTCTGTTCGTGCGTCAGCCACGGAATGTTGTCCAGATTCTCAGCGGACAATCATAAATCCAGTGTACAATCCGCGCACGCTAGTTGGAATATCAATGTACCAACATGCGTTCAAGCTCTAAGTTTACTTCTGATTGGGCTCTTTTGAATTTCTTTACATACGTATATAGTTTATTAGGTCGTAACATTCATGCATAACGTTTCGATTTTGAATTTTTGTATCAGGCTGATTTTATCAGATACATCGGACAACCCTGGACTTTGGAGCAGCCAACTTTTTACATAATTCGGAGTTTTAAAATATATTGCGTAACAGCTTGCCGACACAAGCTTTACACACTCTAATCACACGCTCCCTCACTTGACTTTACACGCCTGCACATACCGCCACCATGAGGGCTGAACATAACCAAAAATAATTGATAAATATGTATTTGATAAAGAAAAGAAAAGCATATCGAGAGAATGAGCCGATAAAAATGAAAGTGATAAACCGACATGTTCGTTATCGATCACCACATTATGTCCTTTAGTGTTTATAAATGACCATTAACATGCAGAGAGGTCACGCTGAAGGCTGGAACTAACGACATTTCTTTAATGAAATGTTAAAGTAGCGGATAGAGATAGGATTAACAAAAACTACCCATCCCAAATGATAAACGACATGGAGGTAACAAAAATACTCCAGCTAAAGGCTGAAAAATGCTTATATCTCTCATTTCTAAGCATTAAAAAAGAAGCGGTGGATTTCTCTGAAAACAGGTGGTTAAATTAATGAAGATGATTCTTTGAAGCAGTTTAATGGTCATCCATGCCAGTCACATTGACTCTTTGTGTAAAAATGAATCACTCTCTGGCTCCACTATTTTGAGCGTTAAGACCACTTCTTAAAAATATAATGAACTACCTGCACATTTGGTAAAAGTGTGAAATTTGTTACGGGAAAGCGTTTCAGTTTGTTGCTATAGGAACAAACTGCTGACCTCTTAGGATATTCACACACAACAGTCTCTAGAGTTTACCCAGAATTGTATAGAAAAGCTCATCAGCTGTAGATGTGAGACCTTGTAGGGGAATGAACAGACTGGTTTGAATTGATTGATTGGAAGCTATAGTAGCTCAAATCACCACTCTTTTGAAAAACCACAACCACGGTGAGCAGAAAGGCATCTCCGAATGCTCAGCATGTCAAACCTTGAGGCAGATCGGCTACAACAGCAAAGGACAATGTTGGGTTCTTCTCCTGGCAGCCAAGAACAGGAATGTGAGGCTGTCATGGGCACAGACTCACCAAAGCTGAACAGGCGAAGACCTGGTCTGATGAATCTCAATTTCTTCTGTAGATGATGGAATCAGAATTTGGTGTTAACAGCATGAATGCGTTGACCCAACTTGCCTTGTGTGAACAGTTGAGACTGCTGATGGTGGTGTAACGGTGTGTTGATACCAACCAACCATCTCTGCCACAGCCTATTTTAAGATTTTGCTGACCATGTGCATCCCTTCACGGCCTCAGTTTCCCCATCTTCTTCTAACCACTTCCAGCATGAACATGCAACACGTCACAAAGCTCAAACTGGTTCTGCAAACATCACAGTGAGTTCAGAGTTTTTCCAGTGGCCTGCCCAATCACCAGATCTGAATCCAATAGACTTCCACACCTTTGACATGCGGTAGAACGGGAGATTCACAGAATGAATGTGCAGCTTAGAAATCTACACCAAACACTTTGTGGAATCCGTGCCATGATGAAATGAGGTCGTTCTGAGCGCAAAAGTGGTCCATGTTTTGAACCATGGCTAGCTTCTGTTAATGAGTGTAGTGTATCTGTAAAGTTAACAAGCACACCAGTTGAACTTTCCTCTAAGACGGAATGTTCCAAAGGGCTGGAGGCTGACGCTCCGTTTAACATTATGTTCGTTTAACATGTTCGCTAAAACTTACCAGGCTTTACTCTTTTGTTCTACAGCGCTTCAAAATTTCTGTCTATCGGCGTTACAGCGATTTTGATGTCTTCCATGAGCTTTTGCTACAGAGGTACGCCTACAGAATGGTGCCGGCCCTACCGCCCAAAAGAGTGCTCAAAGGAGGTATGCTATTGTATGTATTATATGCTTTAAAAAGCCAAAAGCTTGTAATGAAACCTGTATATCAAAGTGTAATATAATGTAATTCGACTGTCAAAGTCGAGATCCTGCCAGTGCAAACGCTTGTAATTTTGCACTTTGACTTATTTGTCCTACTTATGCAGATTTACCTAAATTAACGTTATTTCGCCTTTTCTGTTAACTACAGTATTAAAGTCCACGTCAGAGAGAGAGTTCATCGAAGGACGGCGGCGTGGTTTGGGCAGATTTTTGAACCTCGTAGCAAGACATCCCTTTTTCTCAGTGGACGAGCTTGTAAAAATATTTCTCACGTTCAGTGGCTCGGTGGGAAACCTTTTCACATATTTTCTTCAAGACAAGTGATACTTAACCCAGAGTATTTCTACATTATTGCTGTTCGTGTATGCATGTACAGTGTGTGTGTACTACTGGACTATTTTTGTATTGGTTTTACATTGGATCTGCTTTTATCCATATATCAGTTTACGTTTGTAAAAATGGTGCCATAGTGAATGTTTTCATGGGTCACATTTTGGCAAACCACAATATAACTGTGTAGCAAGAACTAAAAGCCTTTCAGGCAGTTTGTTTTTTTGGGTCAACCCTTTCATTACTTACAGATCTAAAAAACTAAAGAGACCTGCTTTGTATTTTCTGATCTTGGGGCTCACCGGTTGACAACAGTGCTAAAAGTTATCCTGGTGTTCTTGAAGTCCTTTTTCTTTATGCTAACATTGGATGCCGCCATGATGATACCCTGAATAGTGTTGTACAAATTCTGTTCATTATCTTCCAGCCTGATTTCTGTTGCTAAATAGAACAATATGTTATGGGTACTAATTTTTGTTTTATAGCCCTGTAGTCTTATCTGGGTGGGATTAGCATCTCTTTAGGATAAAACTCTCAAATCCTGGTCCCAGTCTGTCACCAGGGCAACATGTTGTGAGGTGATGTCACATGGTCTCGCTCGCTCTCTTTCTCTAATATATACTGGTCTCTCTGGACCAGATGCGCTCTTAGGCACCGAAATTTGGCGCAGATTGAATCGGTACTTGGTAGTACCAACGTGATTAGGTCGGTACTTTGAAAAGTACCGAGTTTGGTACCCAACCCTACATGTGAAGTCTACAAAATGTGACCAGGGTTTACTATACACATATGTACTTTCCTATTCATTCATTGGCTTTGTTTTTAATGTCTCAGGACGTCCAGATAAAGCTGCGTGATGCTTTCAAGAAGATGGGAGATGAGTTCATGACGTATACATATGCGACACAAGCCAAGGTTTCTGTTTACTTCATTCTTTTACACTTTCATTATCTGCTGTATTGCGTCTAGTCATATTCAGGATCATTACGCACTGGTTGGTTGTGTATGTCTTTTCTGTAGGAATACCTTCCTTCGGACATCCAGGCCCTGTTTGCTACGTGCCGAGAGCTGATCAGAAACATTCATAACAGCTTTCAGAAACTGCGGGACCGAGCAGAGAGAATGGCAGAGCGTTCCAAGGAGAACTCCACCGATCTGCTCATGTTTGGGAAGGAGCTTAGGTGAATAAATCCCACACGCCTGCTCTACATCATGTCTACCATGCAGTGATACAGTATTGTTTATGATTAGCCTATGCTGTAATGAAAAACGATGAAATTATGCATATAAACTTATTCAATTCAATTTTATAAATGCATATATTATACTTATTTGAGACTGTTGAATGTCGCTCCGATTTCCAGCTCCACACAATGATTGTCATGCTAAGGCATTTAACAATTTTGCGACATCCTTTTTTTTTTTTTTATACCAGATCTGGAAATCACCAGATCAGACGTTTTCTGGAAACTTCTGGAAATTTAAAAACAGAAGGTTTTTGAGAACGACCATTTGTGTGCATTTATTTTAACGATCCACTACGTAGGATTTAGAACGCCCCTCCCTTACCAAGTGTGTATCAGCATGTACAGCAGCCATTACAGGCCCATAGCGAACTTCCAAGCACCTACATTCACACCCCCTTGCTTTTTCTGTACTTTTGTAGTTTCTTATATGGTATATTATTAAATTCGAATGTGTATTATACAGAACCATTTTCTTGAATGACGCCAATTATTCCGGCTTTAACTATTTGTTACTCAAAACGAGGTAGAAGCTGTACATATGCTTTCATTTGTTGTATAATAATTAAAATCAGTTACTTCCCTTTCACTCCTGTGGTAGAGTATGAAGCAGATAAACAATTGCGTTTGTTCAGAAAGAAGATATGTTTGAAGGAAGTGTCCCTTTTGGGCAAGGGGAAGTCATGAATTATTTTGATCTACTTCTGTAAAACACTTTGCTTTTAATTCTAAAATACATTATGAAAAAATTGAATGCAACATTGGTCTGTACATTACCTGCAATACCTTTCTTTAGTAGTGAAGTGTTTGGTCTGATTTTGCTTGATGCGCTGTGTTTCACATATCCCATAGATTCCGTTTTATTTTCTCTTTAATCCTTTCACCAGTACGCTGGGTTGTGACCCCTCACCTGTGCCTGTCCTTGACTCCTCCAAGAGCATGTGGGCTGATTTGAGACTCTCTCTCCGTGGCCTTTCCTCTGAATTCTCCCTGTTATCAGACAAGGCTGCCCAACAGGTACTAGCTCATTTGTAGAAAGTGTTCATGCAGGACAGAGAAGAGGGAGTCCTTATATTTATATATATATATATATATATATATTATTATTATTTTTTTTTAAACAGGGAAAAAGAGAAGAGGATGATGTAGTGGAAAAACTGAACTTCTTCCTGGATTTGCTGCAGTCGTACAGGGTGAGCATGTGTGAAATGTGGCAGGTCTCGGAGTATAAGTTTATAGATTCTTATAGATTACTGCCTAAAGCTTTTACAGTGGATTTAAAATGTAAAATGTGTAAGCTGCTTACTGAGCATATGGCGCAGGACTTGTGCGAGCGTCACGAGAAGGGCGTTCTACACGAGCACCAGAAGGCCCTTCAGAAGTACAGTGTGATGAAGAGACAGATGATGAGTGCAGCTGTGCAGCCAAAAGAACAGGTGTCTGTGGAGCAGCTGGAGTCCCGCATCGTCCAGGTCAGTCTTCTTATAGACGCGCACCTACACCTGGGCGTATATTGCACAAAAAAAATCCCACTTTGTATACGTGTGAGGTGGCATGGTAATCCGTGAGCGTAAGGGATTTTAGGCTCTTTAGGCAAGAGGTGGGGTCACCAATCTATCGCAGGACTAACACAGAGACAAACGGCCTCACACTCACATCTATGTGGAAATTAGAGTAGCCAATTTGACTTAATCTGCAAGTCTTTGGGCTGTGGGAGGAAACCAGAGCGCCCAGAGGACACCCACGCAGGCACGGGCAGAATGTGCAAACTTCACATAGAAAGCCCCCAGTCGGCCACCAGGTTCGAACCCAGAACCTTCCTGCAGTGAGGTGACAGTGCTAACCACCGCACCACCCACCTTTCACTATTTTTTTTGTACATTCATCAAAAATATAAAAAAAGGCCTGACATTCTCACACACACACACAAATATTCAGACATTTTGCGCTGTCATTTGAAAACGAGCTCAAAGGCCTTTCTATAATGTGAATAACGTTCACTTTTGGTACATTCATTTAATTGGGCATGAAAGCTTGGCAGCTGGATGTGCATTTCTGAGCCAAAAAAAATAAAAATTCTGTAGACTTGTGTTGGGGGATTTTGTCAATACACCGACAGTAAAGGCAACGCAAACAATTTCTGCAACTTTGAAAGTCCCAGCACACAGTGACTTCTGTAATTCATACACGGAATAGCTTCGGAACTAAGAAGACTCTTTTTATAGCTGGCCACTCAATTGAACTGAGCAAACTGCGTTTAAATTAACCCTTTAATAGTCGGTTGAGAGTCAGCAACATGACAGCGTTAGAGTAGCAGCTCATCTTGAGAGGTTTCAGACGTACCTCTGTTCGCCTGTGTTCAAGATATTATTATTAACCAGGGTTGACGGGGTTCACCAACATTTCCAGCTCAACAGCATCTTAAAAACCACTTAAAATACCTGAAACTAGCCAAATATTTGGCCATTGGAAAAGGGAGATGTTTTTCTTCTTTTTCTCAATCTTTGCATATTTGAGAAACATTATTTAATCCCCCTTTTTCCTCTTCCAATCTTGGCAACACATCCTGCCATCAAAGTGGTTCTGTACATCAAAGCAGGCTTCCCTGTGATTACGCAAGCTAGAACTTTGGCTAATAGCTGTCAAATGGCGGCATTTATTAAATCGCTAGTCACTCAAGAGGTAATTGGTACCAAAATTAGTCTGACAACTGAAATAAAATTTTAGGTTGCATCATGATCTTATCTGTATACCAACACACCAATTGGGTTTTTTTCTTCAATGTTTTGAATGGGATTCAAGCAACCTCTTAAGGCAACAGAAAATACCCTGTTAGCATCTCTATCCCCATCCCATATGCACATTATTCTCTCTCTCTCTCTCTCTCACACACACACACACACACACACACACACACACACACACACACACACACACACACA
>JAQQZR010000023.1:28508429-28524522 GCA_030068235.1 Notoglanidium macrostoma
CAGAAAGGCACCCTGGGTGACCCGGGGATCGAACCCAGGACCTTCTTGCTGTGAGGCGACAGTGCTAACCACCACATCACACATCACATTTTAAAAAATACTGAAAAATACCAATTGAATGGGTTTTTTTTTTTTTGCTGTTTTTGTAGTGAAAAAGGGTATTTTTTTCTGAGGTCTTAAATTTGATGTTAAAAATTGCACAGCAACCCTGTGCAAAGATGCTTAATTAGATTAACTCTATCAGCAAGTTCTTGATTTAACTTTGACTGACAATTATTTTCTTCAGCAGTTGCTTTCAGCTCACTGTGAGTTAGATATAAAGTTTGCAGCTCAGGCAGGAAGTCACTGAATGGTTTATAAAAAACCTGAGTGCTTTTGGTTAAAGCATTCACTTGAGATGTTCTCATGTTTGTAATAGAGAAGGTATATTGTATTCTATACTGTTGTTCGTTTTACATTGCTACTGCTGTTTTAAAAAATTATTTGGAGGCTACTTTTTATACTTGGCTCATTTGGGCTGTCCCTTCAGATGAAAGCCTTCAGAGTAAATAGACTGTAATTTCCTCTCTGGAGTGCTGGGGGAATTTTGGTTTCCTCTATAGTCAATAAGAAGAAACTGAATCACAGGAAGTAAAAAGGACAGATTGTTTCTCACCTCCAGATGTTGACTTGCTCTCTGGCCAGATCTTTCAGGCACATAAAGGTTTAAACTGCCCACATTGTCTTGTCATTGACTGAGTGGTTCTACAAAGGCAGGAATGCTGATTCTCCAACTCTCGATACATAGTCAGCATTCAGCACACAATATCTCTGTGACTTTCTTCCTGCAGCAGGAGAACGCAATCCAGACGATGGAGCTGCGAAACTACTTTTCCCTGTTCTGTGCGCATCAGGAAAGCCAGCTGATCTTCGCCTACCTCCCCATCACCTCACACATCCTAGGGGCCTTCGTCAATTCACAAGTGCAGAGTCACAGAGAGGTGAGAACTGTTGGATATGCAAGTTACATGATATGGGCAGGTAGAGGGAAAATGAGGGAAGAGTGGAAAAAGTGGCGACTTGTATACTTTGCGAAAAAGGAAGTGAATGCCACACTTGGTAAAAGATAGTAGTTAAACTGTTTTGAAGCAACCCATCCCAAGTATGAAAGGGATTCACTTCCCTGTTCAAAATTCACATGACTAGTAACTCCACCTGTCATGGGATTTTTTTGTTCATTTCCTCCAAGATCCCGGGTCACTTTTTTTTTTTTTTTTTTTTTTTTAGCCTGCACAAAAACGTTATTAAAAACTATTAAAAACTTACGACACTACAGCTGTGTAACACTGTAACATTAGTACTAATTACAGACGGTTAAATTAAATTTCATTGGGTCTCCATTTGTGTACCAGAAAACATAACTGTAAAGAAATATGTAACCAGAATGAGTTACTATCTTTTAATCACCCCATACATTTAAACTGAATTTTGATTTGAATGATTATACTTTGCATTTTCATGAAAGGGTCAGCTTCATATATCTATGAGAGTCTATTAATATCATATAAGAACTAATTTAAACTAAAAACTGTTTAATGTCAGGACTGGGCATTCCTGAAAATTATTAACTGCTTGTCAAAGATTGACATTTTCAGGGTCAAGCTTAAATATAAAAAGACATCAACAGGGCTTCAGAAAAGGCAATTACAAAAGATAAGAGCATCCAAAGGCCATGAAGGCATGTGGTGCAGTATCGCAGTCATAAAGAAACCTTTGCAGAAGTTTTTAATGCATGATTTGACACCCTTAACTGCTAAGATGAGTCTAAGGTACTGTTGCAAGGCTTAGTCATCATCTCGGGGCCAACGGTCTCTACTTCATTCACTGCCAGGAAGTGGGTAAGCCAGACAAAGCCCCAGGCCCAGAGGGCATCCAGGCATGGGTGCTTAAGCTGTATGCCATGTAGAATGTTCTCAAACGTTCTGAAATCTTTCCGTGTTGCCTCTGTACACACTTCCTTGAAAACATCTACAATTATTCCAATGCCTAGGAAAGCACACCCTTCAGAACTGCGCCACATTTGGCTGGTTGCACTTCATATAATCATATGGTGCCTGGGGTGACAGGTGCGGGAATCCAGTTCCCTGCTGGATTCAACCCCACAAGGCCTGAAGTCTTGCTTTCACTGTTACACTCTGACAGGATCCTCTTCAAATACAATTCTGACGTCAAGACCATCAAACCAAATGACCAAGAAACTGCACCATGACAACATCCCTCTAATAATCATCCGCTGGACACAACTTCCCCAATGACAGGCCACAAGCTGGAATTGATCGCCACCTACACCCTCCAAGGATGTACAATATATGGCCAAAGGTCCACTCTATATTTTGCAACAAAGTTGGAGACAGATGATTATTTAGAATGTATTTTCATGCTGTAGAATTACAGTTTGCCTTCAGTGGAACGAAGACGCCCAAACCTGCTCCAGCCTGACAATGCCCCTGTGCACAAAGCAGCTCCATGAGGGTATGGTGTTCAGGTTAAGGTTGGAATGGAAGAACTGGAGTGTCCTGCACAGAGCCCTGACCTCAACCCCACTGAACACCTTTGGGATGAACTGGAACCGGGGCCTCCTCGACATCCCAACATCAGCCTGACCTCACTAATGCTCCTGTAGCTGCATGAACACAAATCCCCACAGCCAAAATCTAGTGGAAAGAGTTCCACCAAAGGGGGACCAACTCTATTAAGGTCATGACTTTGAAATGGGATGTTCAACAATGCACACATGAGTCCAAAAACTTCAGGCTATATATTGTATCAGCGATCCTTTTGTATGCACTCACTAGACAAATGACTGCATCAGGACCCTCCCTCCAGAGCAATCCGAAATACTTGGACAATGCGGTCTTTCTTCAAAGTCAGCAAAACAGTTTCGGACAATCGTTCATTCATTTTTCACATTTATTTACAGATAATTCCTCCATGACAAAAGGAATGGCCATTGGCACCACTAAATGCAGTGACATCTTGGAAGTTTCAAGTATTTGGTACTCCCTCCTCTTGACAGCAAAATAAATTTTGATCAGCACACAAAGGACATTTATAAATGCTGTCAGTAATCCGTAACCCAAGAGAACTTCAGATTCTCTCCCCCATTATACAAAAACGAAATGGAGCCCATTGGATATGCTTCCAGCCATCAAAAAAACCCAAAAAACTCAAGGCTACACCCACTGCCTCCAAAGTCGTAGATGTCTCAGTTCACCCCCTTGTGAACCTTAACAATACAGCCAGTCTTCAAATAGCACTTGGAATATCTCAAGACCCTGAACATCCCATGACTGCATACGTTACTCCTGTCTGGCTGCAGATAGTGGACTTTGGCTTGGAAGAACACTTGGACCTTCTGCAAGATTACAGCAACTTTGCTGGAACAGACATGTCCTCTTTATATGAATGTTTAAAAACCCAAACATCTGGGTATGACTGCCATACACTAGGTTTGTGTCAAGCTATGTTAGCTCGCATTATGGTATGTAATGTTTGTACTGTATGTTTAGATATTAAGAGGAAGTCCCCTATGAGGGTAATGAAGAAACTAACCTAACCAAACAGGAATCGTTTGTAAGAGAGTTTGTTCTGCCTTGAAGACAGACTTAAACCAAACTGAACCTTTTTTTTTTTAACCCCGTTTTTTTGACGGACCTGTTAGATTCATCATAATCACTTTAAAGACAAATTTCGTCCTCGTCGGTCAACTTTTGGCCTCTAAATGGCGTTTGATTTTGAACCCCTTTCCGTCTCACCCACACACACCAAATAGAAAGTGTAGCCGGAATATCACTGCCTCTACCTCCACTAACACGGGTGCCGGAGTTGTTATAGGAGGTGAGCAGTCCTCCATGACTGACTACAGACTATTAGAATGTGGTGATACAGGGGATGGCTCCACCTTCCCAGAATCCAATGTGTTGTTTTTGTATGCTGTTTGTCTCATGATCTTGTCTTTTATCTCCATGTAGATGGGGCAGGTTTGGAACAATCTTCACTCCAAGCTGAGTGGACTCTTTGCAGACAGTAATGGATGTCAGTCTCCTCCTCTCACGCCAAAATAGCCTAGACGTGGCACTTGGAGAAACGGAAACGCTGGGCTGTCAGAACCTGCTTCAGGCAATTTTCTTTCCTTTGTGTATCCTACAAAACACTACCATGCATGATGGTACCTTGTTGGTTCTCTCTCGCTGTTACTGTGCTCATTTCTATGCAGAAGCGTACTGGCTCTTCCATCATCAGTGCTTCAGGCTGAGCTTGGTGGCAAAATGACACCGACATATTTTGTATGAAACTATTATTCTTAATATTATTTAGTCCTATATATGCAATATAGGTCATTATTAAGCTAAAGATGTAATTTTAAGAATGACACTTCATTTTGTACAGAATCATAAGGAGCATCCTGTATAACGTGTTTACAGCCAGAGGATGGCAGTATTGCTGCAAGGAGAGGGTTTGTTTTGGGTTTTTTTTAACCTGTATCCACAAAGATGAAGTTATTTCTCCATGTAGTGTACAACTACAAAACTTATTGAAAGGAAAAGTAATATTAGTAAATTAGTAAAGGCATAGTGTGAAGATTACTGCTCTACTACTTTTCTTGCTAAACAGGCCAGAGATTCGACTAGCTCTATTTTTTTTTCATACTTGCAAACCCTGAGCCCAAATCTAGAGTATGCTGATATTCATAATATGCATAGCAGATGAAGAACTGACATCTGAAGAACATACCAAAGATTATTTCCTTAGATTAGTTCGTCTCAGGTGAAAATATGTAGTAAGATGAAAGAAAAATGATTGATATTAAAGGTTTATTAACTTAAAGCAGAGAAATGAAGATATTCTGTACCAGTGTTTATCTAACAAGATCGTGTGTGTGCGTGCGTGCCACACCTCTTTTATTATCCAGTAATTTATTCATTCATTCACCGAAGCCAGAATATACAAAATATTACAAATTCAGTATCTGTTTTTTTTTCCCTGACTATTTTGGCTCATTTTGTGCCTTCACTTTGTTTTTCTTAACTTTTATTTGCTTGATGGAGCTAGCATGCGCCATAGTTTGCCCTCTGCTGGTGATATGGGCAAATTACATCTTTAATTTCTTTTTGAACACGTGACCGGGACATGCTCATACATAATTGTTTGGGCTGCCTGTTTTCACCCTATTATTATATTCACATTTTTACATATCAACAATAAAGCAAGAGATTAAAATGATCTGTGTTTTGTATTCAAACCATCATGACCATTTGCATGGTAGGATTTCAGTATTTCTGATTCGAGGGACCATGTCCAATTACTTGCATTTCATCTTTATAGAGGTTAGAAGAGAAAAAAAAATAAAATGAAAAATCAGCTCATGGTACGTAAAGGTGCATGGTATTTATTAGGATCATTAAGTTTGCTAACAAAGTGACAGTAAAACAACAGAGCCACAAAAATAAAATAATTTTCAGTACTTTCTTGGGAGTTGAGTATAAAGTGCACCTCGCAGGTTCGGTAACATCGCTACAGTGCACCCTGTTTAGTGAGCATGTGTAGTGAATATAACGCCAAATTAGTATGAGAAAGCTGCAGTATTTCAGTGTGAGCGGGTTGATTAAGATGATGAAACATTAAAGTTAAGCTTGAAATGATAAACATTATGACATCACCGCTTCAGGACTCATTACCCAAGGGAACGTCCACGGTTTATGCAAACGCATGCAATGGCAGCACTAGTGCCATCGGTTCTGTCTGTCTATCCGTGCGGACTCGTTTAAATAGACCGGAATACACAAAACATGTTAAAGGTTTTTTTTTCCCCATATTTGGAAATGTTCTTACTCATCTGTATAGTTCCTCATTGCAGCTGAAAGACGACGTAATGACTAAAGCAGGAATAGGAAAGTACCTAATGAAGAGAGAACTAAAGCAGTGGCCTAGCTTACAGTATTACATTACTACACATGCTCACTGGTTAGACTGGAACACCGTGCAGGTCTTAAGCCTGAGAGCCGCACTATACAGGTCATCGTTCTCCATGACAGATGAAGATCTAGGAGATGCACGTGCGAAGGCGTTCTCCGAGACCTCTGAACAGGCGCCGTGTGTCAGCAGGACCGGCCGATGATCGTTCCTTCCAGCGGAGCGCGAACGGGGCCGTCACCTCCGATCACGTGACCGACGTTAGTCTGCTCAAAGCTCCTGCACCTCCTTCAGCTTTTTTTCCAGGATCACATCGTGGCCCTGGAACTTAAAGTAGCCCAAGAACTTTTTCTTCTGCAGCATCAGCGGGAACCAGAACACGTCGTCCGCCCACATTTCGCCGTAGGGGATTTTGTCGATATCGAACCACCGAGGCCGCATTTCTAAAACGAAAAACGGTAAGAGCACGGCGTCATCACTGTCAACACTGCAAAACTGTCATCGTGAAAGGAGCACAGCATAGAGTCTTGCATCATAGCACGAACGTCACTGCGCTACCTGATCTGAGCACAGGAATTAACATTTACCTTTATCAGAAAAAAAAAAAAATGTATTAAGTAAACTAAAATGTGAACAGAGTGTTTCGCTTGGCGACGTAACGCGACGTGGTTCGACGTTACCTTCCGATTCTGTCGGCTCGCCGTCGTAGTCGTCCGCACGGAACACGTGAACGTCCATCAGCTCGGTTTCTCCGACGAACTCGAACGTGATGTTTCCGATCTTGTACAGCGAGTCTGTAGTGAGGCCACTTTCCTCCCGCAGCTCTCTTTAACATATCGCGACGTTTTCAGTCAGGAGATAAAACACTCACAATCCAAAACCGAGAAATAAAATGGATCATTAATATTTACATCTGTAAAGAGTCAGTATGATGCTGACCGAATTATTTTGTTCTAGATCAAATAGAACCCATCGATGAGACGGCCAAGACGACTTCCTAAGCAACTCACCGTTGGGTCATTTCTAATATTTATCCTTTATCTTGTAAAGTCTGTTCCTTTTTATTTATTCGACGCTTTCGATGGAAACCGAATGACCCCGGCGTGCTTACAGTCGGAACACTAAAGATCTTATTGCAGCGCAGCGCATCTGCTGAGCCGCCATAACTCCTCCGAGTGCCCCGATATCATTCTGCTTTGACGTGAGGAATTTTAATTACAGCCGTATCTCTGTGAAACGATCTGGATACATTTTTCTTTTTTTTTCTAACCTTGCTGTCATTTTTAATAAGTGCCTTTCTTGCTTGATCGTGACTTTAAACGAGTGCTGTGACGTGATTTGAAAATAATACTGCACGCCTTCTGACCAATCAGATTCGAGGACACATCCACGCCGTGGTGGAAATATAGTTAAAGGTGCATTAGGTCAAATTAAGGTCGGTTCGAATGTTCACCCCCAGGTGAACCTTCCAGGTTCTATGTACATTTAAGGAATAAAAAGAAATCCACCATTGCACCTTTAAATAAACAAATCCACAGAATCACGGCTGGCAGATCGAAATGTTTTTGTGCAGCGATGCAGAAAGGATCGGCGTTTCTAGGCTTCTCGCGGTGACCTCACCGCTTTGCTGCTTCCTCTATGCTCTCTCCAGGGTCGACTTTGCCGCCGAAGCCATTCCATTTCCCCGCTCCGAAGCCACGCTTCTTCATGCCGAGCAGCACACGGCTGGGTTGCACCACCAGCACCAGCGTCAGCAGCTTCCTCGTGAACATCTAATAAAACACATTGACCTTTACTAAGGCTTTGGCTCAGTCCTAAATGGCACCGTAGTATGAAGTCGCAGCCTATTACACCATGAGAAGTGCACTACAGGCTTTATTTTTATTACTGTTTTAGCCATTGAAAGGCTTTATAATAGGGCCTGACCAATAAATCGGATTAGGGCCACGTGAAAGAAATTTCTGAATGAGGAAAAAAAATAAAATAAAATAAGGAAAATAAGTCAAAACTGTGTGAGAAAAGTCAGAATTCGGAGAAAGAAGTCAGACCTATTAATTTTTTCTCAGATTTCAGGCTTTTTTTCCCCTCAGAATTCTCTGAAATGTATCTCATGTGGCCCTAATCCTCTTCCGTACAAATCGCTGAGGCGTAAACAGAGTGAACCGTCATGCCGCATCACACCACCTAGTGGCGACGTTCCTTATTGCAGGGGAAAACTCATGAATATTCATGAGGAAAGTGCTACGTGATTGGCTGGTGAATGCCTTAACGTTTCACGGCTTTGTTTTGACTTAGGAACCCCAGATTAGAGAACACGTATATGGCAATCAGGTAAGGGTTAGGCTAAAAAGCTATAAAAGCTAGTTTTCCGTCAAAACGACACGGTGAAACAAAAGGCATTCTCCAGCCAATCAGATAGCACTTTCCTCATGAATATTAATGAGATATTATTACTAATCATTTTTGTCGTACAACAGCGCGCTTTGTCGTGTGTTATTCCTTACTAAAATCAAGGGAATAATATTAATGTGAACCTAAAACATTGTGCTGTTTTATCCCCTAATCAATACAAGCGACATCTAAGATTAATAAATAAAATTCACTCATTTAAATGACTCGACTCTGCATACAGTCAGGCGTAACGATGGCATTCTTCAGTCAGTAAACATAAATACTGAAAATAATATTAATATAACATCTTACTTGTTCAAGGACGTGTTTCAGGCGTATTACTGTGATCAAAATACTGATAAAAAAAAAACCCCAGTAAATGCTGAAATGACTACTGCAGGTTCATTCCCGCGCGCGCGCGTGTGTGTGCGTGTGTGTGTTTACAGTCCGCCCTCTGGTGTGTTACACTGAAATAATCTCGGCTAGAAGCATCGACTCTGCAATGTGGGGGAAAAAACATAAAGAAAATAACATATATTATTAACTGACAGAAAGGTCGTGTATCTCGTATATACTCCAGTATCTTTAATATCTGATTTTATTTTTGTTTTGTGGAAGTTTAGCGTGGATGTTTTAGGAAACTGGTCCACCTTCCAGACCAGTAGGTGGCGGTAAAGCATCAAATACGACCATAACGCTATAAAACTAAACAAAAGAAGAAGAAATCCCTCCACAGTCCGGCATGAGTTTTGTGACAGCCAAAATTAGGGACATCATGTCGAAATTATCTGTTTTGTATTCTTCTTTTTAACTTGATATTCTAAAACACGAAGCAGTGATTGATGAGCACTGCTCTGGATGTTGTTTTGGATGTATATATATATATATATACACAACAACAACTAGAACAACTTCATACCATCCAGACTCCTATAGCTAAATCATGTGGAAATGTTTATATTTGCAAGTATGTCGCATTCACAGCTCGGCCCAGGTGCTGAAGAAGGTTCCTGTGAGGCTGAAGGGGAAGAGTGGGGCGGAGCAGCGTTGGATGGTGCGACACATGAACGACCCCTTCGTTAAAGCGGCTCACCTTCAGCACTTCCGCTGCAGGAGTGCCTTCAAACTGCTGGAAATTGATGATAAATACCGCCTCCTGAAGCCGGGGCTCAGTGTCATAGACTGCGGTGCTGCACCCGGAGCCTGGAGCCAAGTAGCAGTGCAAAGGGTCAACTCAACTGGCGAAAGTAAGTTCCAGTACTTCAGAGGGGTTTGGTAGCAAGTATACATAACTATTCTCTCCATATTACACCAAACCCTGAGGACCACCTTATACAATATATGGTCAAAGGTTTGTGGACACCTGACTCCTCAAACTCGTATGTTCAAACTGTTACCACAAAGTTTGTAGCACATAATTGTCCATAATGGTTTTTTTCCCCCCGTCACTTGAACTAAGAAGCCCGACATGCACACAAATCGTGCTTCGTGGAGACACTGGTTGCCGAGGTTGGAGTGGAAGAACTGGAGTGTCCTGCACGGAGCCCTGACCTCAACACCACTGAACACCTTTGGGAGGAACTGGAACTGGAGCCTCGTCGACATCCCAACATCAGCGCCTGACCTCACTAACGCTCCTGTAGCTGCATGAACACGAATCCCCACAGCCGCACTCCGACATCTAGTGGAAGACTGGAGCGCGATATAACTGCAAATTTTGGGATAAATCTGGGATGAGATGTTCAACAAGTGCATATGGATGTGATGTGTGATGGTCAGGTGTCCAAACTTTTGGCCATATAGTGTCCAGGATACCCAAGAACTTGATCTCAGTCACCCTAAAATACTGTCTGAACCTGTCTGTTATGGTACAGCTACAACTCTTGAACGAGATTAACTTCTTGTAAGTTGTCGTCTCCGTTCCAATGACCCGTGTACCCAAAACTTTTTCTTTCTTGAGAGCATGTCTATAATTATAGTTGTTATAATTATGTCTATGATATGTCTTCGTCACTACTAGAAGCCGCCGTCGTTCGCTCGGGGCATCACTGACCGTTGCGTCACTAAGCCAGCGTGAAACGAACTCGAAATAGAACGTGAAATTTTTTCTTTAAGGGGACGTTTGTGTAACCTTTATGGACGGAGCGTCCATTTGGGAACAGTCAATAGATTTTCCACGACGGGACAGTCTTCAGGACTCGGGACTCCATGCCTTCTGCGTTCTCAGTAACTGTCTGTCGTTTTTGTCTTTTTAACTTCGAGAGAGGGACTGTGAGGGAACCGAGTTGTCTCGTGGACGTGACCGTCAATAAAATATACGCTCGAAGTCAAAACTGTAGTTTCAGTGCCTTTAAAAACAGGAGAAAAATATGAGCCGGACCACCAAAATTCAACCAAATCGGTGCATTTCGGCTTCTGGCATGGTGAGTAACTGCTTCAGTAATGAGATGAACAGCCTCTGGCGTTAGGCTCATTTGTAATCAGTTAACAGCTAATCAATGATTTTTCACTCTGAATTTTTAAACAGTCATGTTCACGTACACACCCTTCCCTGACTTCAGGATGATTAATATTTTCCCGTTTCACTGTTTTCTTCTTGCAGGGCCTGATTTAGCCAGCGGGTATGTATTTGGAATCGATCTGCTGCACATTGCCCCGTTGCAGGGTGCCCACTTCCTGTCCAACCAAGATATCACCAGTCCTGCTACTCACACCGAGCTGCAGGGGCTCCTTCCTCAAGCTTACGCTGACCTCATCCTCAGTGACATGGCACCCAACGCCACTGGGATTAGAGAGCTTGACCATGAGAGACTCGTGCACATGTGTCTTTCACTTCTAGAGCTGGCCGAGAAGCTGCTGCGGCCCGGAGGCTCGCTGCTGTGTAAGTACTGGGACGGCGCGCTCGCGCACAAGCTCCGGGAAGGTCTTACCCGTGCTTTTCAAGACGTGAAGACCGTGAAGCCCAAAGCGAGCAGGAAAGATTCGGCCGAGTTATACTTCCTAGCCAGGACGTTCAGGAAAACGTAGGATCGCTCTTCAGCGACGTAGATCGTGGACGTGTGTATGCAGCGTGGTGTATCAGGGATGAGGCATGCTGATGAATTTTTATTTATTTCAAAACTTTCAAATATACAGAAGATATTGCGTAACCACAGAAGCCTGCCTACCTACCCGTAGAACGTATTCACTTGGTTCTGAATACACAGAATGTCCGCAGATCTGCTTATTGCAAATGTTTGTGGGCTGTTTGGCAGACGTAATACAGAGAAATAATAAATGTAATATAATCATTGAAATGTTTACATGGTGCATGTACAATCTGCAAACCCAACGACTCTGTTTGGACTTTATATGTTCTTGGGTATGTATTATCTGTCTTCAGGTCCCCAAAGATTAATATCTGGCCGCCTGCTCCAACCTGCAGGAGACAATATGAGAGCAATACAATACAGCCACCAAGACTCTATTCTTCTTCTTCTTCTTCCAGCATGCTGGTTATTGGTTTCGAGAGCCATATATTTCCCTCTCTGTTGTGTACCCAGAATGTAAATTTACCTCATTCTGCTTTGAGGCCAGGTCGGACTTGTGTCGTGGATTCAACTGAGAGCATCTCGTGCATTTTTATTTTTTCCCTTTGCCTTTTTTCTACTCTATTTGGTGAGTTATACGTCTTTGCAGATTCATTGCACAAAATCCACACTGCAGAGATGTGCGTGTTCAGCCATAGGTCTTAGGAAGTACCGTGCACCTTCACAGCAAATCTTAATTTGACTACACTTAGCTGATGTAGCAGTTTGATTCAGACAGTTCCCATCAAACACCGGAGGTTCAGTGACTAATCTCTCGGCTTATTGTAATGCACTGAACTCTGAAGCAGTTCTCCACCTCGGTATAAACCTTTAACATTCATGCTGTTGAAGCAATTTTCAATGCATAGTGACGGTTTTGAATTATTCAGACTTTTATAGATTAATGCAACGTTGTACTGAAACATTTAGGGCCTTTGTTTTTTTTTTTTTTTTTTAAAGAGAATACATGGGAAATTAGCACAAAGCAAAGATGGAATCAAGAGCAGTGACAGATGTTTGCAGCTGCGATGTGATGTGCCGGTTCTGTGACTACACGGCGATAAAGGACTGAAAAATGGAGCGCTTTGTCTTTCACAGTGCTCCAGGCAATTAGGTTACAAAAAACATCCAAATTCTGTCAACCAAATTTCTGCAAAATCAAAAACAGTCACGATGTTAATGAACAGGTATGAGTATTTTTAAAAACTGAAGTATCATGCGTGTAGAAATTCATCCTGCCAGTGGATGGAGCTCTTGAGTTGTCTGAATGTACGTAGCACTCCAGTGTTTTGAATGGTCTCCTGTCCATTTTGATGAACCTGGAAATGCATAAATACAGCAATGTGTATACATTCATTCTGAACGCAGGCTAGCGGTTTACGAACAATGTGCTAAATCATTTCATCTGCACCAGACAGTAATGAAACCGCACTCGCATTTGTCCGCTGGCGCATTGAGGCATTATGGCTTGTCATGGTGCGCTTTTTCCACCAGGCTTAATCATGCCACTTTTCAAAAGCCTGGAGTGCAAATCACTAGGTTCTTGAAAGAACAACTTCCACCTAAATGTATTCCATATTCCCTCAAGTGTCATGATAAACAAGATGGAACACCGTCGGCATGCTGAAGCCTGGCATGACATCACATAAAACTGCTCCACTGTCTCCTGATTGGACATCGGAGATTGGAGTCAACACTGGATGATCGTTCCAATCTGGCTACACTCTCTGACCATTACCTCCAGAGCATGCCTGCGGGACGCCCTGGATCACAAACCGAGGGGATGACGTGGCTCTCACAGGCAAGTACCGAACACGACTACGGAGTCGGGATCCCTTTAGAATTCCCTACAAATGTCAGTCCATTACTGAGTGATTTCTTTCCGTGAGTGAGTTCGGGAACTGTATCTGCATGACTAAACGCTTAGTCACAACAGCTAACCATGCTTTGATATTTAATATTCAGTTGATATTTGGTTAGCACCTGCATAATAAGAAGGCTAAATTGTTTACAGGTTTGGGGGAAAAAATAATCTGTTTTACCAGTCATGCAATCATTCTCTCATTATGATCTTATGAGCAGAAAAAGTGGTCGGATCGGTGAGCCGTAGACAGCCGTAAACATGAGACGGCTTTGTCCTAAAACAGGATTTGGAGAAACAAGACGATATAATGTCTGCTTCAATCTAAGGTTAATTTTAGGTTTAGGCGTAACCGGTTTCGCTGATGAGAAGCTGGAATTGCAAGGAGACCCAATACTTTAAGATAGATTTCGTATGATGATGGTGTAATTATCTTCCTAGGTTAGAGATTCCCTCTGGACATTTCCCTACACTTAAGAAGTAACATGCAAGTCATAATATCGAATGGGATTGGAATGGTTCAGAAGGCAAAATTGCTTGGAGTTAAAACGCACTCTGATGGAATCTCAAGCAAGAGGAAGCGAACGTACCGATATTCTAACCTAGATGCAGTTCTGAAACTGGAACATTTGATTGAAGTGTTAAATATGGACTATATAGACAACCGTTTGTCTTGCCGTTTTATAATAACTTCCAATCTTCTGGGAAAGCTGTCAGGCGCTGACGTTGGGATGTCTCCATTTCCAGTTCATCCCAAAGGTGTTCAGTGAGGTTGAAGCCAAGGCTCCGTGCAGGACGCTCCAGTTCTTCCACACCGACTTCGGCAAACCATGTCCTCATGGAGCTGCTTTGTGCACAGGAGCATCATCATGCTGGAACAGCTTTGGGCTTCTTCGCTCCAGTGAAGGGAAACTATATTTATATGGCACTGCATTGAAAGACATCCTAGACCAGTGGTCACTAACCCTGTTTCTGGACCACCAAAAATCTCCCACCAAAATCTAATACATTTCTTTTAAGAATTTCTTAAGACAATGATCGGATGGTTATGTGGGCATGGTTATGGTTGGAGCTAAAGTGTTCAGATCTCCAGGAACAGGGTTGTTGGCCACTGGTGTATATAGACAACTATGTGATTCAACAGCTTTGGAGATGAACCACATATGGGTATGATGGACAGGTGTCCATATATACTTATATACTCTACATACTTCTGGCCATATAGTGTACACTGTATAGTATAGTTTCCAGCAGCCCATCATAGTTGGAATTTCCCAGCCAGCAGTACAGTGTGTTACATATAATACAGCCTATATATATTGAATAATGTGTAATTTGTGTCTTTAGTATTTGGTGAAGCCTCCTCGAGCCTCTTCGTGTAACATTTCTCGGTCGGATGTATGTTTGAGGTAATTATCAGGTTGGAAGATCAATCCACGGCCAAGGCTTTGGGCTAACATATGCTGGTACTTAGCAAAATTCATGATGCCATCGATCATCATAAGAGCTCCCTAACAGCCCCAAAGTATCAGTGATCTGCCATGTTATACAGTTGATATCCGGTTCACCAAACATGTCGACAGTACGCGTGGCCATGCAGTTCAATTTGCGTTCCGTATCGCCACAACAAACTATTTCGCTTACAGCTTTGGACTCCGCTTGTTCTGTTCTAGCACACGTGCTAACTAAGATTCAATACGGTAAGTGAAAAGTGAGAGAAATCTGAGCTGCACTTCAAGTAACTCTGACGTACCAGGACCAAGTGCGTGTACATAATCTGATTTCAATTCACTGTCCGTTGAGCGAAGTGCTCCTGGATCGGGCACTGATTTGTAACGAAAGACTGACATCATAGTAAAATATGAATGCTGTCATGTTGTGATATACACAGCCGTGTACTGTACAGGTTAAAAGCTGCCCTACAAACTGATCTTAGCCGAGATTTTCTAGTACCAGTTTATAAAGATCGGGATGAGATCACTGTTCCCGTTCATATTTTTCAGTCTCTTCTCTCAAGTTCATCATGTAGGCTGGTCTGTCTAGTGATCTTAGTCATGCATAAATTTTCTCTGTCTGGCTTCATTAAAACAGACCAAGAGATATGTCCTGAGAGATATAGTTGGAGAAAATCCAGGACTGACTTTAGCATAATTTTTTCCCTCACAGTCGATGGCAAAGTGCCTCAGAGCCGTGCCATATCAGATTGGGCATACAGTAAAATCATCACTCCAGACAAGTGTGCTGTATATCCTGCTCCGAGAGATGATAAGCTAGGCATGACGGCAGATATATTCATACATGCATGGTATGAATGGGCGAGCAGGGCTAAGCCCCCTCCCTTGCTCTTTGAAGGAAAACGCATAACAGTAAGGCAAATTTTTAGACATCCGCATGAGTTAATTCGCCGTTAACAAATGGCTTATTATTTTCGAAGGTCTTTTATGGACGCAAAATCCGCATCACCGTTGGTTGCAAAAATACACAGTATGATGTAAAGGATGTGGCTGATTTTTTATTAGCCCAGGCTGTAGTAATTATACAAGAGAGTTTTTTTTGCTTACCGTGCTTGCTATTCAGAGACATGGAATGAATACAGACTTCATTTCAATCACAAATGAGTCTTCCTATCCATCTTTCACTGAGGTTGTTCTTCAGTGTACAGATGATAGTTTGGTGCCTGTAATGAGACCTCGTGCTGTGAAGCTCAATGAAAATGTTTTCATAATAGTAACAAAGAATGGGTCGTGCATTGGTTAGCACTGTCGCCTCACAGCAAGAAGGTCCTGGGTTCGATCCCCGGGTCACCCAGGGTGCCTTTCTG
>JAQQZR010000023.1:28524622-28537571 GCA_030068235.1 Notoglanidium macrostoma
CCCAAGATGCTGGGATTGGCTCCAGCTTCCCCGCCACCCAGACGGATAAAGCGCTATAGATAACGGATGGATGGATGAATGGAACACAGAATAGAAATTTGTAGCCCTCCCAGTCGTTATTGTGACCGTATAGCTGTCACTAGGAACACGTGTCGCCTTCCTCATTTATCCAATTATCCAATCAACCAATCACGTGTTAGCAGCATCAGCCCGGTAAAAGATCAGGCCTACTATAGCCTCAGATTCCTGACTGGAACGTGAGGTGGCCTTTTGCTGTTGGAGCTTCAAGATTCGACGTGTTGTGCATTTTGAAATGCTTTTCAGCTCACCATGGATGTAAAGAGTGATTATTTCAGTTACCGCTGCCTTCCTGTCAGCTCGAACCTGTCTGGTCATTCTCCTCTGTCGTCTCTCAACAACAAGGTGTTTCTGCTGATCACTGATTTGTTTATTTTGTTGTTGTTTGCAGCATTCTGTATAAACTCTAGAGACTGTTGTGTGTGTGAAAATCCCTGGAGATCAGCAGTTTCTGAAATAATCAAACCAGCCTGTCTGGTACCAACAACCATGCCACGGTTACAGTCACAGAGATCACACGTTTTCTTCACACTGATGTTTGATGTGAAGACTCACTAGAGTGCTTGACCTGCACGATTTTATGCGTTGTGTTGCTGATCGGATAACTGCACGAATGTACAGGTGTTCCTAATAAAGTGGATGATGATGTGGCGATTGATGTGTTAGCTGTAAGTCAAATCTCAATCTGAACAGCATTTTAAAGCAACAGGCTCTTAGCAACACTGAATTAATTTGACTTAAAATATTATATATTTATTTATTTATCTTTAATAATTGAGGTTCTTGACCGTGGTATGGCAAAGCATTCTTTTTCCTGCACTACATGGTCTGACTTTTCTGCATTATAACGCGGTGTGTGAATAAAAATGTTCAGTGGGCTAATTTTACTCAATCGGCTGTTCAGATTAAGCCTTAATACCCTTTACATGAATAAATGCACTTCAATTACTGTAGCCCTAATATCCTTGTTGAGAATTTGATTAGAAGCTGAATGGAACTTTTTGATGTGTGATTATCCGATGAAACAAAAATGTAAAACCAAATTATCAGTGGGTTTGTGTGCCTTTGTAACATGTCATAGAAAGATCACTTAAACTTGAAATGTGCTTATGCAGCATCCGGTGGGTTTTTTGTCACTGTGGTGATGCGATAACAGCGTTCTCTCGCTTTACTCCTGTCTTAACACCAAAGTTTTCATTTAAGTGACAACTGGCTTTCTTTTTTTTGGGGGGACTGATAACCCACAAAAAAACCCCTAGATTTAATATTGGCTCACTGTGGTTATTCTGTTTTTCTCTTTGATGTTAAGATCACACTGAATATTTCATTTTTTGTGGCACTTGATATGAATACAGTCCTAATTCCAGATTTAAGCTAACAGCTCTGTCATGTGAGGTTCACGTTTTGATTTTAAGTAAATACACATTATGAGCAAAGGTTTGTTTGTGGACACCTGACCCACTTGTTGAACATCCCTTTCCAGATTTAGTCCCCATTTGCTGCTATAATAATCTCCACAATCAGAGATGCCTTCGGAAGGGGGTATTTATTTTTGGTTCAAAACAACCTTTTGTATCACCAGATACGTACAGTGCTCCCTTACATTTATTGAGAATATCAGAGCACTGTATTTCCTTAAATGTATTGACAACATGTTCACGTTTGTTTTTCAGCTTGCCTGTCCTAAATCCCACTAAACTGCCACTAAATCCCTAAAACCCACAACCGGAACATTCTCAAATTCACAGATTCTCATGTGCTTTGTTGTAAGTGCTTTCGGTTGATTTCGCAGCCTTGATCACTGATTGGGATGGCTCGTTCTTGAAGCATGGCTCCAAGTCTGCCACCTTAATTGTCATTAGAGATGTTAGTATTTCCTCCAAGGCAATTCTGTTTCTAATTTTTGTTTTGTTCAATCTCAACAAAGAAAATACTCGCTCTGCATCAGCATTGGAGTGCGGCAGGACTAGACACCGGTTTAGAAATGGCGGCGGGTCTCTAAAACCTGTCTGAATCATACGGATAACATATGGAATGCCAATTAGGTCAATATTAAGTAAATAAATAAACACAGATAAATAAACATGCTTATGAAATGAAGAAATATTGCTATGAAATAAATCCTGAGAAAAATAAATTAATAAAACAAAAAGAAATGATTACATCTGACACATATATTAAATTAACGCAGCCTGAAAGACAAAATACTGGAACGCAGGCTTCAATAACTTCCTCTAGCTGTACCTCGTCTTGCCATAAAACTATAGATGAATGTTCTGTGGAGGACGAGAGTTAGAGAGGTGAAGGTTGGCATGGTGGCTCGGTAGAAGAGAAGAAGAGGACGTACACTTCGATCATTGGATGAGGAAAAGCGCCCCATAGTCTCTTCAATCTTAATGGGTTCTCTTCTATAAGTGAGAGAAAAACAATGATACTCACACAAATGATGTTAATTTCAAGCTTGGATATTATAGCCTGGGTTTGGATAGCTGGCACGCAGCTCGCATGATCTGAGAATGCGAGTTACACGGGTTTCGAGGCTCAACCATGGCACAGAGACAAGCTGTGTAGGATTTCCGTGTATTCTGACTCCATATGTAGCTTACAAAACAAACCCTGTGCAAAGGCAATTAATTCTATAATTGTGTAAGAGTCATGTTACTGCTTAAAATTTCATTTGCATAGGAAAATTGGAAGATACCTGCCAGAAAACCCTTGTGATTGGTGCTGCTTTTAAACCACATCAATCACAATAATCCAAATGTGACACCTGCAATTAAACATTTTTAGTAAGTTCATCCTCTGTACATTACCTACATATTCAGCCTACAATTACGTCAACAAACAAAGGACCTTGCAGTGCTGTGTAAAACATACTCACGGGCAATCGTTTACATAAACACTGCTGCTTTTCCGTAGAATTCTCCATGCGATTGGATTGCGATGTCTGACGTTCACAGCTGCATTGTCTACAAAGATGGCAAGAGAGTTGCTATATAGAATGATATTCTTTTGTAAAGCGATATCGATTTTTGGAAGACGTGCCAGATCTGGTTCCAGGTGTGGAGCAAATACCAAGGAACCAATGGGCTGCCTTGTTTACATCAAGTGCACACACAGCAAGGGGGTTCATCTTTTCCTGCATTGACAAAAGAAGTAGCCTGTAATCTTAGGGAATCTCAAACAAATATAGTAAAGCCCATTCACATACTTGAAAAATATGCCTCGAACAGAGAGAACAGAAAATTGTATTGATCCTGAAGGAAAATGCTTAGGGTACACAGATAAACATGAAAGGCACAAATAAACAAGGAATAATATAAAAGTATAAAATGCTTAAGAATATATATATATATATATATATATATATACTCTATACGCAATATGCATTGATGGGTAAGTATGGTGGATTTTAATAAATACGATAAATAATAAGGCACAACCGACGCAATCCTTACGTAACAGAATTCCTAGCAGTCTGACAGATGTTGCTCAATGGATACCAGGATGTAAAGGCATTTCCTTCCTACCTGTGTCATTTGAACAATCTGTAATGAAGGTGCATGGACTCCCTCTCGTCAGCATTATCAGTGTGTTTTGGAAACGTGGGGTCACTGCTTTATGAATAATACAGGAGGTCTTGGACCTGGCACATTTGAACTCCTGTGCAGTAGCGGAATCTTTGAAGCTCCCTTTCATGAGTGACCCCAGATGATATGTAACAGCCAGGGGTATATTATGATTCACCAGCATTACAGCCATTTTTATTCAGCCCTCCTTGTCTACAAGATACAGTTGCATTGATGTTAGATTATGAATGTGCAACAATGAATCAAGGTAACAAATTATTCCGGCTCAAAAAAGGCAAAACTCTGTTTGTAAATGAGCTTATTCAGACGGTATAGTGTCATTAGCCTGCATTACATAATCATAGCACCACTGTTCATTACCAACCTTCACTTCTTGGGCAGTCATCGCCCCAGCAGAAGGAAGTGACACTGAGTTCTGCTGGATTCCACTGCTGGATTGCAGTGCCTTCTGTTTTTCCTGATGGCCTTTGCTGTTTATGTACCCAGTAACATCTGCTATCCCCTGGTGACAGCAAGCATTTTCTACTCTGTATAAGGAGCACCAGCAATGTGTATTTATACCCCATTATGACCCACTGTTGTGTGGGAATGGGAGCAAAACGGTAAAGTCGAAATCTTCCCTGGTAACCTAGTAACATAAACCGTAATCTTTTGCCAGTGGGAAATGGAAACATTGCTTAGCGTGTTGTGAGCAGTCAGGACATTGCTGGCAGTGACGATGATGCAGTGATATTGCAACATAAGTACGTAAAGGTGGGTGTCCATATAGCCTTTTTTGAGTGCTGCCATCCTTTTTCCATTGTTCCCAAAGAGGAGAGTGTGCATGCGGCCGCCTGGAGAAAAAGCACCGTGCCCAAGGCGTCTTTTTTCAGAAGCGCTCTGCTGTTTCTGCATGCCCATTCTAAGCGCTTGTAATTGAAAACCTAGCATTGCTGGCCACTGTTGCTCCTTTTCAGGCGACCAATCATACAGCGGTGATAGTGGTGATATATTTTCAAGATATTGTTGTCACAGAAACAAAAACCCTCCCAGTACTTTTCTGCCACAAAAGAAAGAGTACACCCGGACACCCGCCCTAATCCGAATACTTATACAAGCAAATAACAACAAGGGAACAAAAAATGGGCAAATATGGCTGGAAATGTTATACATACTGGAGCTTTTTCTTGAACAAAACAAAAGTTCAGAAGCAGGAAGAGAACTCTCTCAACAGACACATGATGCAGCTTGATTGGTGCCATGTTGCTAACTAACTAAACAGCTTGGGTTTTTCACATCAATATGGACTTGTTGCTTTGTGAATTATATACAAAAATATCGGCATGTCCGGCATGCTTTAGACGTCTCACGGAGGCTCTGTAGCATCCCGTAGTGCTATGTTATCCATCCTATGCTGTTGGTCTCTGATGACCATTGCACTTATCTTCTTCATGCATTTGCTCCTCCAGCCTTGCTCCACTCACGCTCAGCACGTTAGTTTAGCATTGTGATTGGCTCAATGTGTGCGAGTTGGCAGTTCTGCCCACTATTCCAGGAAGTCTTTCCACTAGATGTTGGAGCATGGCTTTGGGGATTCAGCCACAAGAGCATTAGTGAGGTCAGGTACTAACCCAAAGGTGTTCAGTGGGGTTGAGGTCAGGGAGCTGTGCAGGACACTCGAGTTCTTCCACTCCAGTCTTGGCAAACCATTCACTTTAGGCACAATGGCATTGTCATGCTGAAACAGGATTGGGTCTCTTCGTTCCAGTGAAGGGAAATTACAAAGACATTCTATGCAATAGTGAGCTTCCAATGTTGTAGCAACAGTTTGGAGAAGAACCACATATAGTAGTATGGGTGTGATGGTCAAGTGTCCACAAACGTTTAGCCATGTAGTGTATCTGCCAAGAGCATTCAGTGAGAGATGGAGTGTTTTAAGTGGCTCATATTTAATTTGATTAGTAAAAGATGGTGGTAGCGCAGTAGTAATCTGACCTACCACTGAAGCATGAACGATTTTAAGTTTCAGAATTGCCTAAGAGCTACTGTTAGACCACCTGAGATCAAGTCCCCTAACTGCTCATTCTTGGATTGTATCCGGTCTCAGCCTCAGTTGATTTGGAAGGGAAAAAAAAGTTGAAAATGTCTGCCAAATTAATAAATGGAATGAGAGGGGCAAACTGTTTGCTGAGACCAGTGAATTCTCCATCAGATTTAATTATGTAAATGCAAGATCATGCAAGGCTTTTAATTTTATGAATCATTTTTTATAAATAAACCAAACAGACTCTTTCCCTTCTGCAATTAGTTGCCGTAAAACACAGTTGACATGCCTCAAATTTTCTGACGGATTGCTGGCTGAGGTGCTCGTACAGCGCTGTGGCAGGACCCAGCACTCTCACGGTGCTACAATGAAAGCCTTTCCCTGGAAGCTGCTAATAGATGGATACCTGCACACCCTCAGTGTTGAATGCACATTTATTTGCCGTGGGGCTGCAAAGCAGAGATTAGAACACTTTCTACAACCATCACATCAGGCACATGTTTTGAATGGAGCTAGATGCAGACTGAGCAGACATTTTTAGCGACAACTGAAACGAAAAGTTATGCACAGACATGATACCTCAGAGATTGCACAGCTTTCTGCAACTATTTTTCACTTTCCTTCTATTTTCAATCCAGCTAATAAAGCAGTCCCATTAACCTAATGTTTATCTCCCCCCCATCATCTTATTCTTTTCTCAACAACTAGCAATATAAAATACCAGCTTGGTATTGGAATCTAGTATGTGCAAAAAAAAAAATAATAATAACATTGTGCTTTAATATTTGTTTAATTATATTCTGCTCTTTTACTCCACCTTGTTATTCTCAGGTCAAAATGACCTGTAATATAAATATGATAAAAAAAAAAAAAAACAGCAACAAAAAATGAGGTTTCACATCCATTACAGGAATTGAGCCAAGCGCATAGATAGCAAGTTCATTAAATGTTCATTCAATATTAATGGAATAGTTGGCAGTAGTGAGCATGAAATGAAACATGCAAAAAAGGCTCAGCCAAGTCCGCAGACCAGGACAAGTCTTCGATAGTTCTTTCCGCATTGAGAATATACTGTATGGTTAAATACACCACATTCGGCTCACGTTCTCAATCTGTTCATTCGCTCGTTTATTTTAATAATCGGCTATATTCCAGGTGGTGCAGTGGTTAGCAACGTCGCCCCACAGCAAGAACATTCTGGGTTCGAATCTGCGTGGGTTTGCTCAGGGTGCTCCGGTTTCCTCTCACAGCCCAAACACATGCAGATTAGGTCAACGGGCTAATCTAAATTACCCAAAGATGTAGTTTCTGTGTTAGCCCTGTGATAGATTACCCAGGGTGTAACCCCGCCTCTCATCTGTAGTCATTTCCAGGCGACCCTGACAGATGAGCGGAATCGATAATGGATGGATGGATGGATATATTCCAACTTTCCAGTTACGCTTAATGCATTAGCATATAGATGATGGATGGATGGATGGATATATTCCATAAGAGAAATTTAGTCGCTGTACACAGTTTAGCAAACCAGGACTACCAATCTACAGTATATTGCAGAATTTAGAACTGAACAGAAGAGCTAGTCAGGTCAGTCAATAGTCTCCTTTCATGATGGATGCTTTGATGAACATTTCTAGAAAAATACTTATAATGAAGTATTATTTAGAAATATAGCATCGTTAAAATGTGAATGAAAATTCTTCACTGCTATACAGGAATCAACTGGCGACCTGGGCAACATCGTTCAGGGACCATCACTGTTCTGGGAGGTGTGTTCTGGGACCAGGAAGTGAAACGGAGTATGAGTTTGAATATTCATCCTTTGTTTACAGAGTCACTATAAACATTTTCAAGCAGAGGCACTTTATCATGAGCAGGCTTCATCGTTATCTTCCCAGTGACCCTGTGCGTGTGAAAGTACGTGTAACATTAATGTGCTTGTCACAACTGCACACGTCCAAGGTAATCAAGTGCGATACGAGTCTTCCAGCCTCATGAATAAGAAAACAGCACAAGAAATTGGAGGGACTTTTATTAACTCAAGGTAAGACCTTACCTTTTTATGCATTAAAACCTCACAGTGAATATATTGTCCTTCTTATAACATGGCTGTGCAATTTCCGAGTTTCTTAAAAAGGAGAATGTGTTTATTTTCAGGCAAAGTTGGAAACGGAAGTCATGGAAAGCTCAGCTGCAATCTGTAAAATATATATAAATATATTAGGGATGTAACCCAATATGAATACATTGAGTACGGCTATGCTCTGCACACTGCTACTTTTTCAGAATCCTGTTTTTTTTATGGTTTTCCAGTGTTTCTGGGGTATAGTACTAAGGTTATTACATAAACACACACACACACAATAAAATCCCTTCCGGTATAGACCACTCCCACTTCAGGTTTGGAAAACAAATAGGAACATTTTGAGCAGTAAACAGGTACAGGTGCAGATAACGGCGTTGCATTATACCCTAATATTTACTTGTTAACACTAAAGTGACTAGACAAGTATGTCAAAACTACACAATATCTCTTACCCCCTGCAGGAGCAGTTTTCTTCTAAACACTTTGCTGTTTGTACAGCTATAGTGCTGTAATTATTCAATACCCTGCGCAGTGAACCAGTTAGTCTGTTCATTTAATTAACCTGCAGAGACACAGGTGCCCTGGGGTCAGCAGACAGGATCGCCATGTGTGAAACCAGGAAATGAGACGTTCCAGCAGGGGAAGAACACAAGGACGCTGACAGATGGTCCAAAAGCTTATTTCTAGACAACTCACTTGATTGGTTTGAGAAAAACAAGAAACTGGATCCAGAAAATATGAGCATGAAACGGTAGAAAACAACAAGGCACACGCAATGATGACACTGCTGAATATCTAAACGGATTTCACACTCAGTGTGATGCTGAACACCAATTAAAGGTACGGTATGCTGTCATTGTGTTATTAATCATAATCTCCTGAAATTTGTGTGTGTGCTATTAATAAACCGCATATAGAGGACATCAGAAATGCTTATGCAATATTGCGTCATTAGATGCTAAGTTGAACCAAGGTCCATTGAAATCCAGTTCCTCGTTAAACTTAAACTTAAGGAATGTAATGACTTTATGTTTGGTGATAAAGTGAAGCTTTTTATATACTTTCTAGTGCAGTTGAATAACATTTTACCTTTGTGACAAGCAGCCAATTTTGTATGATCATGCTTTTAGAGACGTTCGTGACGCCCACTGAAGCAGGGCTAAAGATCCCTAATGGACATTATGAATTTCCTGTAACCCAAAGACTTGACCACACTACATTTTATATTTTCGAACTACAGTATCAATTGAACATTAGGATGTTAGAGATACCTATGTGCAGTAAGTAAGTAACTAAAAACCAAAGGAATATTCCTGAGAACTGCTTTACCGGTCTAGTGGGAAGAGTTGTATTGTAATAGGAAAATAAACCACAGCACGGTGGTGTGCTACGGTCTAACGCGAAACGGAGCAGACCGGTTTATACTTGATGTTTGATTTTGCGTGCATGTGCAGAAGCACGCAGTCGTTGTTCACACACTTGCCGTGCGTCCTATGTACTGTACATCTTGAGGATTAAAAGCGAAGTTCTCAGGTCACAGCCAAAACATCTCTGTCTGCTAGGTTTCCAAGTCAAACTGAAAAATGTTTTAAATGTTTTACGTCTGTCTGCGTTAAATACACTGACGTCATGATAGTTGTCATGATCTTCATCTCAGACAAAAAAATCTAGCCTTACATTTAATCTAGAAAATCCAGAAGACTGCTAAACAAAGCAGATAATTCAGTAGGCTACATAAGAGGTTTTTAAAATTCGAATAGTGAAACTGCTTAGTGTTAGTGTGAGTGCTGAATAATGGTCTAAAATAGTATATAAGTATGTGATCTGAGACACAACCCTAGTTTGTTTACTGGAGGTAAATGGACTGGGTAGGCTATTGCTAAGTTCCTATGCTTAGTGCTGCGTGTTAGGAAAGTGACACAAGACCAAAATAGCATGTACACTTTAATTTAAATGTGTCTTGCTTGAATGCGACTCCGTTAATAATTTAAAATACGAGCGCGCAAAAATCCATTTTTAATGTTCTAATTAAAAAAATAATACAAGGAGGAGATTGTGAGTTTCTCTCATGATTTCATTTGGAATTCAAGAGACACGACTCCTAGTTTGGGGAAAGGAGGGGGTGTCTTTTGCACTAAAGGATACTGGAGCTCATTGCATTCGTCTTGGCTCCTTCATTCAGTAAATAATCCCTGCATATCAAACCCACACGCTGTGTAGTCCAGCACATCCACTTATCATTTCCAGTTCTAGCTGAATAACCCAGTGGCTTGCTTAAGAAGTCCAGGCAGGTGTAGGAGAGCCTTTTTGGAAGCACATAGTCATTAATCTTTGTAAAAGATCGTGAAAGAGTGTGTGTGTGTGCGTGGGGGTGGGAACGCTAGCTGGGGAATGATTCCAAGGGCCTCTAGTATACAGGGGTTAAAAACTGTCTGACCATGCATTAACCTGTCACGGTGTCCAGAATTTCTACTTGATTTCTGCGAAGCAAGCCTAACAGCATGTCTAGAGGCTTTTTTCACTTTTCCGAAGGTGACATCTAACCAATATGTTCACGAGGAGCTATAGGGTAGAAGATTTGGAGCAGGGCTATCCAGTTTTATCCACTACGATTTGTTCTACTTGCAGGTGTTTGTTCCAAAAAAAAAAAAATCAGGAGTGTCTCCTGATTACACGCGATAATCAGTTCATATTGGCCTTGGAGTAAAGACACCCATCACCGAGAGGAAGACGTCTGTCAAAGGAACAAACTCTTCCTGCAAGATGGCTGACAGCAGGGAACGGTGTACGGAAGGAGATCTGCAACCTGAACTCTTGTATGCGACAATATTTGGGCTACAATTTGATAAAGTGATCTGAATATGAATAACGCTGGCCTGGTATATGTATCGCATGGTATTTAAAGGCTGGTCTCCAAGATTGATATTGTACACATTCTATTTATAATTATAATATACAGAACCCCATGGCTAAATAAAAGCAGCTGAGCCCAGCCTGAAGTGCTTTATAGTTTCATTCACAGTCTCAGTACAGAAATGGCAGGCTTTCATTGAGCCTCAAATTGAAGCATATCACATTATAGGCATAACACGAAATAGAGATTACATTATTGGCCAAAAAAAGAGTCATTGAACTAAATTGTTCTGATCGTGTGTGTGCTAATGACTGTGTGTATGGCTGTGTAGAAGGTAAAGACACTAGCCTTGGGCTCAGGAAAAAGACATTTACTCACAAGTGCACACTCTGATAAAAATGACTGATTTGTTGAATGTATGAATATTTGAGTGCTCTGAAGTACAGTAGACCATCGGGATGAAAAGTATCCCTCTGCGTACATTTTGCAAAAGGATGTCCTTGAAAACAATATACTTGTGTTTTTTATATACCTATTATGACCAGTGATCATAAAAAATAAAACACTAGCTTTTCAAGACTCTAGTTAGTTAGCTAATGTAATAATCGACATAATGCAACTTACTACAGATTATAAATAATGGCATAAATATGAACATCAAGAACAGTTTTTATTTTTAATTCATATATAATATTCCTTTAGTTAATGCCTTTAATATCAATCGACTGTGTTTCAGAGAGGTTTCGTTAAATTTATGTGTTTCATTGAAATACATAAGCTTTTTAAACTTACTGTGTAATTGGGGTACAAAAGTGCAGTAACTCGTTGCAATGTAGAGGATTTGATGCTAATCAAGTGAGGTTTATATTAGTTACCCTTCCGATGCGTAATTTTAAACACTAAGAAGCGATGATAAGGTGATAAGGTTTTCATGAATCTCTGTTTTGTTGTTTTTTTGTATACATGTTCATACAACATACTTATGAACAGATCCACGTGTATCTACATTGATAAATGAGGCCTATTGTTAGTAAGACAGTATAATGACTTTAAGTTGAATGGAAAAGACCGTTTTGCAAAGCGACCCAGTAAGACCCACCTTGTCAACTTCAAATGTTATGCAAGTTTCAGCCATTACCCCGTGGATCGTCCCCTAAACCTCTGAGAAATCGCTCAAAGCATCAACTCGGTTTCCAGCTAAAACTGAAGTAGAATAGGTTCTAGAGTTAGCTATGTTATCTCAAACATACAAGAGGTTGTATTTGTTTAGCATCCCTCTGCCTTGTAAGGCTTAGCTTAGCTCGTTGATTCCTATAGAACAGCTAATTAGCTGATTAGCCTACAGGCTTTTCAGTCTCACAGCTCTTTGTTGATGTTTTCTTTTCTCTCAGCACCTCATTATTAAAGGTTTTTAAATTTCACATTCATCCAACCTTTCAAACTCCTGGGAGAGCCATGAATGGTTCCCTCACACTTACAATGCAAAATTAGCTTAATCATCTTACATTGTTTTCCATGTAGTTATTGCGTAATAGGACTGGACATATAAAGCAGCTTAGGAGGTTAAGAATGAGCTAATTATTTTCTTCTAGTTAAAGAACTAGCCTCAAAATAGAACAATCACTTTTCCCCCCTCCACATTTTTCAGACGGATAGACATGTTTCAGGCTTTGCAGTGCAGAGCAGGAAGAGTTATAAAACATGTAATTGTGAGGTATTATAGCCTGGCATGGATTTATATAACCTCATATGCCTCTGCCTGAAGGCATGGAGGAAAATAGTTTGTGCCATGTGAAACTGCTGTTTGCTCTGTAAGAAATTAGAGCCGTGGTCCACTGAGCAGCTGAGAGAAGATGTCTGAGGAGTCTCCTATTTCTACAGCCACTTGACAAGTGCTTTTATTTCATTTATATTATTTAACATTCATTTAGACAAGACTGAAGTTTCCCGAGACAAGTTTGAGGTTCTGCTGGGCTGAGTCGATGCAAAACTAGTCCGGCAATAAGTGGGAAACAAATGAAAGAACAGTCCATTGTCTGCCATGAAAAAATAAATAATAAAATAAAACCCAAGTTCCGGTTTGCAGAAACTAACAGATCAACTTTTTCTTCTGTTAGAGATGTTTCAAATGAACTGAAGTACCTCCTTGTCAATCCCTGGGCAGAGGCTTGCTGCGAGACAGCTCGTACAATATCTGATTGCATCAGCCTAGTAGGTAGGCAGCTCCTAGAGTCAGAAGATCTTAGCACTGTCGCCTCACAGCAAGAAGGTCCTGGGTTCGATCCCCGGGTCACCCAGGGTGCCTTTCTGTGTGGAGT
>JAQQZR010000023.1:28564251-28579414 GCA_030068235.1 Notoglanidium macrostoma
GGGTACCCCCCCCCCCCCCCCCCCCACCTCACCAAAAAAAAAAAAACAGTTTCGGAGTGGCGTGATGGTAGTGCTTGGATTGTCCACCATTCATCATGACTGGGGTGTTTAATGGGTTTGAGAACTGCAGTAAATCACAGAGAGCTTGAGGAATGTTTTGCTCAGCCTGCAGTCTCCCACTCATCGTCCAGCAGCCCAGGACTCTGATACCCACATCACGCAATCAGACATATTGCGAATTTACTCCCGTGGACTGATAATACATTCTCACCCACTGTACGGAAAAAAAAATGGAGGGGGATATAACTAGGCATATCTAATATATGTATATTTCGAAGGAGATCTATAGATCTATAGGCATTTCATAGGGTGGAGAGCAGAGCTGGCTGTTTTACATTGTACAAGCATTGGCAAGACTGGACAAGAGCCTTGTACCGATATGATGTGGTTTAAATGAAAAATCCGATGGAGTATGTCATCCAAGATGGATGTATTCCACCGTAAGATGAGGCACACTTGAAAAGGCAGCATGAAGGTTTTCTTAATCGTCTAATTTGTGCTGCTTCTTCCTTCCCTGCGGGCCGCACAGCGGATTATCGAAACACATAATGCATAAGCACAATGGCAATCATGTGCTAGAATGCTTGATAGATACAGAACCCTGGGATGTAAATCACTCGGTTCATGATTGCTACTTTTCTGTTTTTGGACTCCCTGTGCTCTCCCAAAGCCTCATTCTCTCCCTCTGCTGAATCACTTGCTACTTTGACTTTCGCTTTATCTAATATTTTATTTGCTACATTAATAGAAGCTCACAGGGAAAAAAAAAAAAAGAAAAAGAAAAAAAAGCGTTCGTTGGTGTTGCCTTTGGAAAATAAACGATGCAGCCTAGTTTGTGTATGCTTGTCAGTTTGATTCAAATGGATCTTGTTATAAATAGCAGGTTTTGGGTATAATTTGTGTTGAATTTAACAGCACGCTATTTGTATTACTGTGTTTGTTGTAGAAGTGTTCATTCATAAGATTGCACCTTTCATGGACAAGAGAACCTAAACATAATGATCAAACTAAGAAATTGCAGTAGAATGTATTCAAATTATACCTGTTATGTTTCAGTATAGCTGCCAAAGTTTTCCTGGGTTGTTACCAGTTGACAAGCTTTACTTTTAGTACAAGGGAATGTATGTAGCCTAATTCAACTTAACGAGACGTATTGCAAGAAGCCACGTCTGATGAAGCATTGCTGTTAGGACCAAAGCAATTATGGGGAAGCCTGTAGAAGTGATGTTCCAGATTTGTGCTACAGGTTGTATGAATAAATGCTATCAGAGCAAAGGTTTCAGTGGAAAAGTGCGATTTCAAATATATAGCGTGCCATGTCTTGATCTAACTTATACAGATTCAGGCGCTGAGGATTGTGGGTACTTATGTATGGAGACAGTTTGTGCTGTGTTGTCAGACTGTGGGGTGTTTCTCCTGGAATGGTAATCAGGAGAAGACGACGTCTCTGGTGACTGAAGCTCTGGCATCACTTATGTAGTCAAAAACATCTTACGCTTCATTAACTTTGATGTATTACTAAACTTCCCGGTTACCAGTTAAAGACATTTGGCACTGTTTTGATCTATGTAGTTTTGATAAGACCTGCCAGACTTTGGGGCTTTTTGGCATGTATGAGGGGCCGTTTCAACGATGAGCCGTTTGATGCAGCAGATGTTGGCTTTCCAGAAGGTTATATAACTGAGAAGACATAAATAAACCGATAAATATAACTAATGATGTCTGAGGCTGTGAAAGGTATTTGTCAAGATTTGAGAAAATCAGTTATGACACGTTTTAATGATACGATTCGGTCCGCGTTTTATTGGAAACCGAATTTTAATATCCAGCTACTCTTTTGATATAGACAGGCGAAGCTGTCACATTCAGTAATGCTCTCTACCTCTTTTTAATATCTTTATGAGCAGCTTATCTTTTATACTTCACTTGTGTGTGCTTTTTACTTACTGTATTTTTGATGCTATAGCATGTCACTAATAAAAAAAAACAAAAAAAAACCAATTTACAGATCGATAGATAAATAGATCGATCCCGGCAGGAAATTCACCTTTTATAGCCTCACAGAGAATTATAAAGCATACTAAAAGTAATTCAACATTGTCAATGAAATAGAATAAGAATTCAGTGTGAGAGTGTGATGCGGTACAGCGGGGTGTAAATATTGCAGATATAAGCAGCAGACTTGAGTGGAATTAAAGTGACGGTGAAGTGCAAACAGTGTCAACAGTGTAAACATTGTAAACAGTGATAAAATGAACACGGATATGCTGTATTGCATAGAGTGCATGTGAGAAAATGAAAGACAAATGAATAGAAGTAAAGTGGCAGTGTGTATGGATATGAATAGTGGAAATTGGTAAAGTTCATCTATTGTCCAATGAGCTTATCTCAAGATTTATTTATTGTGAATACAAGTTGTATTGGATATGTATTGTGATACAAAATGTACCTTCTGTTTACCTTTTTTTTTTTTATCATTCCAGTATGAATGAATATTATGTATGTTTTGGCCCTGTTTACACTTGGTTATAAAACGTATCGTGAGACTTCTTGCTGAGAATCTGTATATATATATATATATATATATATATATATGAAAATGAATCTGGTGATCTGATTAAAATATGCATTTAATATGAATATAATTCAACTGCAGGAAAAAGTAACGTATCGTCTCACATTCATCTGCCGTGTTTAAAAATAAAACACTTCCACGTAAGGCGGGTCTCGTTTCAGAAGCAGTCATTATAGCGCGTTCTCTGCAAAGTTACTTCGCTGGCCCCAGTAATGTTCAATCAACAGCCCATTGGATCATTTTTAAAAGGGACGCTATATTTCAACACTGAGATTAGGACAGAAGTGTCTGATCTAAAAGCATGAAATTGCAGGTTGAAACAGTGGTGCAGGGGTGGGTTTGCACTGTTGCCTCACAGCAAGAAGGTTCTGGGTTCGAGCTTGACGGCCGATTTCTGTGTGGAGTTTGCGTGTTATCCCCACGCCTGTGTGGGTTTCCTCCCACAGCCCATGCAGATTAGGTCAACTGGCTACTCTAAATTGCCCACAGGTGTGAGTGTGAATGGCCGTTCGTCTCGGTTAGCCCTGTGACAGACTGCAGACCTGCCCAGGGTTTACCCCACCTTTCATGAGGTGCTACAAGGCACTCATGTAAAAAGAATTTCCACAGCATGTATTTAATTTAGAAAATAAAATTTAAACATCTTTTCTCAATGAGATCGCTATAGCAGGTGCATGAAATCAGAACATGAAACAATTATTGCGACAAGTCTAGACGCTGTCATTAGTTTTCATTTACTGATTAATAAAATAAACAGAAAATGATTACAGAATTTTTTACATGATTGACATTTGTGTTTTTTTTTAAAGCTAGCCGGCTTTCAACCTTAGTGTGTCCCTATTAGAATCATATTTGATGAAGCATAGCGTTTAATGTACACAATTAATTAGGCTCTGGGATTGCCACTCGACAGGTTAGAGCGAGCTAATCTAATCCTTGGCAGCCATGATTTTGCATTTAATTGTGGAGTCATCATGAAAACAACTAATAAGTTATATCAAAGTGGAACATGGTTAATTACTCTGTATCATGAGCAAGGTTTAATTAATGGAGGTACGGGTTTGGAACTGCACCGTCACTGGAAAAAAAAAATGCTATTGGAAGCTGCTTGTGGAAGAACACTGTGCATTTTTTACTCCTTTATCTCATATGTCGAGTAATATACATTCAATGAGAATTCAGGGCTGCACTTAAAACACATTTTTCACACTAAATACGTTATGCCTAAATAGGAACGACTCCATTGCTAATAATATTAATACGCTATTAATTAGAGTAGATGATGATGATGGTGATGCCACAGGTTTCCAACCCTGTCATGTCCTTTCTCTGCTCTAACACACACACTTCAGCTGTTAATTAGATGAATAGTTGAATCAGGAGCAGGGAAAGCACTAAAATGTGCAGGACAGGCGAGGAATAAAATCAGACTTGCCCGATATAACAGCAAACAGGCACTGTTAGTGTCTTGGACTGTAGTTAAAAGAGTAGAAAGTAAAAAGACACAAATCTGCAAATAAAATTCACACACACTAAAGGTGAAAAAAGCAGAGTTTTAAAAGAAGTGAAGTAAATGGCAGTAAAAACCACGGTCATGAAATCATCTTTCTCTCCATCTCACCAGTTCAGCGCTTATTCAGAATATACGTTACTAAACAGTTGTTTGTTGAAAGGAGCTCTTCACTGTTGCAAGGGGATCTGAGGAAATGCTTTTGGTTTGGGGAATCACACACTCTTCAAGGGAAAGTCTGTGTCTGGACGAGAGGAGTTAAATTTAGGATTCAGGATGGAATGTTGCAGGTTGTGCAAACCCAAGCTGTGGAACTCTTTCTCATGCACAGCTTTGTGATGGGTCATGGGAGTGTGCCAGGCCAGTCTGCATGTGATTTGTAGATTGGAGAATCAATATCTGTGATCCTTAAGAATCTGTGATGTCCGATTGTGTGCCTGGACATTTGTTGTGGGAGATACTGCAGGAGTGCGGGGTCTATCTGCAGGATCTGGGTCACTACTTTGTATGGTTCAGTCTGTGTATGAGTTGTTTGTGGGTGTCAGAATCTGTCAGAAGGGTGTGTCATGCCTTCACTATCTGTGGTTTGTGGATTCCATGTACAAGATATCTAGAGGCAACCAAGGAGAGAGGTGTTCAGCCTTGTGCTAGCGTTATTTTGGAGATGATGTTGTTCTCTTGGCACCACACGAACCTCCGACATGCATTCAGACGTCTCGTCACTGAGCGCGATGTGGCTGAACATCTGCATCTCCAAGTTTTCCACAAGTGCAAATATAGGTGTTTTCGTCCTAGTCTACCTTGGGATTCTAATCACTTGCTACGCTAAACAATTACATATTCATTGCTACACGTCTTGTTTTGCCTCTACAGCTGTTCCGAAGATTGTTTTTTAAATCTACCATAATCAAGAAGTGTTTTCAATTTCATGCACATAAATACCTCTCAGGTTTTGGGGAAGGCGGCGCAAAGTGGTCTCTTCTGTCCTGGGCTAGGCACGTACCACCCTTTACTCATACACCCGTGTCCTGTAATGTGATGCTGCTGGGAATGTCATGAAAGAAAAAAAATGTTACTTTGCGTTAGAGTATTTCATGCAAATTATAAACTCTAATCATAAGGAAATAAGGGTTAATGTTAAGAGATACTAAAAATCAACATTCGCAAAATGAGAGTTTAAGACGTTTCATAAAGACGCTTTTACGATCTCCATGTCATGCCTTCAAGCCACATCTGGATTTCGAATATTGCTTATCGTGGCTCATGGCTAAACCTTTATGTTTATTTCAGAATGTTGGGGCAAACCTTTCTTTAGCAGAGCGTTCCTGGCATTCCTATTCCTATGCCAGCAGTTGAGAGTTTATGCTGTATCAAGGTTAAGCAGCGGGCAGCGGTAGTACAACTTGCCAGATGCCCCTTAACAGGACTGGACGCTACAATGAGAAAAAGTGTCCATTTTGACCACAAGGAGAATTCCCAAAGGTGTAAGTATGTCTTGTGAAAGGCTGCAACCGGTTGAATATTATTAACTCACTGCTTTCTGGGCAATATCAGCACTCAGCTTACTGCAACTTTATGAGCTGCAGAACTGCTAAATGCATCACGGTGGTCATCTGGCATATCAGTGTTGCCTGCTTGTTCCTGGCAGGGGGCCTGGATTACCAGCTGCAGTTGCAAAGTGTCCATGCGGCCTTTAAAAAGAGAAAAATAAAAGAAAATAGAGGCCAATTCTGTTGTTTTTGCTATATACCGAAGACATTTGGGTCTGAGATCAAAAGGCGATATATCGGAATTTTTCGCTTTCACTTCCTGATGTTTACATCTAGAAGTGTTAAACGACTTAGAACACGGCACCCAATTTTGAGGTGAGCAAAAGTATTGGAACAGACAGTGAACTAAAGTAAATAATGTTTCATATCTGATTGCACATCCCCTACACATGGGTTGATTTATCCAACCTAAAACCTTCCATTTTTTTCTTTTTCGGGACATTTCAAATTGTTTTATTGGCCAACGGCTCCGATCGACTTCCCATTTTTCTCAGCTTCGTATCGACTCGCTTTTCTCCCGTAGACAGCTCTCTGCTCTTCATTCTGGTTTATCCTTTTAAACAACAAATACTGTCCAAACCCAGGGCTCAAACCAAGAGTAAACATTCAGAGGTATTAATAGTTTAAACAGTCTGACAGGGTACACCTGGGTTAACAAGAAATGGGTGCCGGTCGCATGTTCCAGTATTTTTGATCGCTTGAAAAATGGATGGATTCAAACAAAAGGTGCCATGTCATAACACATCTGGATGTAACAGTCAGGAAATAAAAGCTGAAATTATGGTCTATAGGCATCTTTTGCTCTAAAACCCATATGCCTTGTCCATATCTACAGCAACAAACAAACAAACAAAAAAACTGGCCTTGCTGTTCCAATACTTTCGGAGTCCTTATATTTATCCATCGCTGCTATCAGAACGCTTTTGCTTCTCATAAGAAGCAAGTGCTTTCAGTCATTACCATAAGGGAGGCCACGTGTTGGCCAGTCACTCTCAAAATTCACCCCTGTGCCACGAATGAGTTCCTGGACTTCTAAAGGACACCAAACTGCCCCAGATGAGCGGAGCATATTGCGACAGGAGGAAACCGAACGTTACATGCACTGTGGAGAAATTTGGATAGGCAAGTTAGGAACCTTGTTTCCTTTGATATTGGTAGTCATGTTATATTCGTGTTACGTTATTTAAAGCACATAATGCGATTTTGCAAGAGCCGGTGTTTTGAGCAAAACGACTGTTTTAAGTGTGAAGCTTAACACATGGTAAAGGTGCATATAACCCCTCCAGCCCTCCTGCTGCTGGGCTTAGGTCTATCACAGCCTTCAACACTACTGTATTATTATGTTTCTATGTTCCGGGACCTTTTCCCTCCCTGTCCAGTGTTCTTGTACCTCATGTTTTACAAATTAAGCGCTGCTCAACACTTGGCAATCAATTTATATGGAGCTTTTGGGCCTTAGTTTACATTTGTAACATCAGGGAATACTACAGTTCTCAAGACTTCAGATGGCCTGAATCATGAACCACACTTCCCGAACTGATTTTTAATGCTTCATGGAGGTTTAAGGGAAATGCGTAAATAAAAAAGTATCTATATTTTTACAAGTTTCTATGCTAGCCAAAGTAAAGCCATGCGAAAACCATGTAGACTATGTTGGTAAAAAAAAGTACTTTGGGAAAACTGATGCCATTTATTGCCATTTAGAGACGATACACTTGTAACACATCCCAGATATGAGCAGTGGAAGTAAACGCACTTGGCCATAGGTGCAGCTGTTGATTAGATGGCTAACTAACTAAGTGTTAGTCTATGACTAAGCGTATGACTGATGTTGATTGAAAAATACTGTGTCATATGTCATTTTGTTGTGTTGAAACGCCTCTGCATGTGTGGCACTGTGCTTAAAAAGGCATAAAGTGATCCTCACCATCCTCGGTATTAACCAGAATGCAAGTGAATGCATTCTGTACACTATTTTGGCATATCTTGCCTTTCAGTTAATAATAAGAAACACCTTATTTCTTACAGGTTGTAATTATTGTGGATGTGGGACAAAAGGAATTATACCCTTCTGTCTCATTACTTTGTAGCATCATTAGTTTGATCACTGATGCTTGAGCAACAGGGATGAGTAAAATTACATTTCTAAGATTTTTTTGATCTGATATAGTAATAATACATTGTGTAGACACAGTTCACGAAAATACATCTTGGAAATTGTAGTTACAGAAGAAGTTTATATGCTTCATATGGTTGATCTTTAAATGTTGATATTTTATACATAACCAGCAATTGTGATTTCTTGTTTTACGGTTTTATTAGTGTGAAAAGATCAAATGCACAGAATAAGGAAGTGCACTGGTTACTGAAGTTCAAAGAAAAGAGGTGGTTTTTAAGACGGTGTCAACAAAGTAATATTTTGCAAAATTGAAATGGAGACACATTTTTCGCGTTAGATTAAACACTACCATGACTATTGTGGTGATGGATGCCATTGAAAATCCTGTGCCAAATACCAGGCATCGGAGAGTCAAATGACTATCATGAGATGAGAAAACCCATTTTAATCACATACTGTGCACTGTGCTCGTTGGAATCACAGACCATTTGTGCAATTGTGTCTTGGTGACTTTTTTTTATTTTATTTTGCGCAACACTGCAATGGAAACCCGGCCAGTGGCCTAATATACCCAAGCTCCACCTGCATAAAGTACAGGGAAATAGACCAAAAACACATTTAGGCCATTACCCAGGATTTATTTGTGTGCTGAAACGGAGAAGAGAATAAATATGGACAGATCTGTCTAAATGACACACACCAAGAAAAAACAGAATGATGTGTTCTTGCCCTATACCAGAGTTGAACATATACGCATAACTCATCAGATAGGCCCAACTACAACCTGGCTATCATCAGGTACAGCAATACCTTAAATAGCTAAAATAGCTTAAAAACTGGGTAACGATACAAATCCCATATCAAGGATAAATCTGATCATCTTTACTCAGTAGCTTTCCACCAACTCAGATTACAAGTAAATGCCTTACCTGTAAAAAGCAAATACTCCATCATGCCATTTCCCATCATTCCAAATGACTCCATTTTCCTTTTTTTTTTTTTTTTTTTTTTTACTATAATGTCAGATTCTTTCACTCTTTCAGTTCATTTGGCTTGTTTTCATTCATCTTTTGACTCCTTCTCTTCTCTGATTGGCTGCTGGCTCTGTCTGTCATCATGTAGTCAGACTTCTTATGCGCCTGACGCTTATGATGACATTTGGTCCATGCGTCCAGATTTCCAGCCGATTCTGACCTCACACCCCTGATACCGGGCTTACCATTAAAGGATTTAGAAACATTTTACGCAGCAGTATTTGTTCCCTGAGCAAAAACAAATCTATGTATTATAGCTTCAGTAAAAGCGTTTTGGTATCCGTGGTTGGTTCCAAATGGGATATTTTTTTTTTTGTAAATGAATCTTTTCTTTTGTGCTTCAAAAACCTGCTTCAAATCTTCCAGTCTAACAGTTCATACATGGAAAAAAGCTGGTGACTAGCTGTTCCAGCCAGTGGGTGATGCTTGACATTTACCACTGATATTAACGCACGGCCTATATTATGCAAGCATTATCCTGCTGCTAGAGTGCCACGCCAGACAGCGGAATCTCTCCAGGCTCAAACTGGTTTTAATGTTCATGTTGTTTTTATGGTGTCTCGCGTTTCAGGCCCGGCTCTACCCTGAGAGCTCTGCAGATGAGAGCTGACAGCGCACTATTGTGTCCGACCTCTGTCAGGTACGCTAAACCTATTGCAAGGTCATTCTAGACTATGTTTACTTTTAACCTCCTCGAGCCATTTGCAAGACAAAACGACACACATGCCACAGCAAATTAACTTCTGTAAAAGTGCCGGTGCAATCTTCACGCTATCACCGGGAGAGATCTGAAATGGATTCTGCCATTCTGACAGTGGGGAAAGGTGCAGCTGGGAACGCGTGGCTCCCTCTGGTTCGCCTCTAAAGCAGGAACACGAGGTGTCGCCGTGCCAGCTGCCCCGACGCTGTTCAAACAGCGGCAGCATATGCAATCCCCGCACTAGTTAGTGAGTCACGTTTTTTTTCACTTGACTCTACTCACGTGTCAAAAAGGCTCGCCGGCTTGGCCCCCCAGGAGATTTTGGACAGGTGGCGCTCAATCAAAACCAGGCTTGCGCGGTGCTGCACAGGCACGATGACGAGACCAACAGCTAAGAATCTGTCCTTGTTACAAGGTGACATCGAGTTAACACAAAGATCAGCAGGCTCATCTCTAACCTGCCGACGAGCATCCACGGCAGGTCCATATTTACCGGAGCATGACTGCAAAAGCAGGCGTTACCACGCTCAGACACTGTTTGTGTAATGATGGGCACTATTACTCATGTGTCATTGTTCAAATTCACAGCTGGCGATTAGAATATCACTGTCAGTAGAAAACAAAGGCGGTGATATATTCCCATTATTTCTACATCACGCAAACAGCTAAACTTGATGTGCTGCCAGTGCTGCTTTGTTGTTAATGAGGCAAATAAACCCCTGTGGTTAACTCTTGCCAATCTGAAATATCGGTCCGCATTAGTAAAACAGTGCTATCGAACGAATTTGAGGTTTTTATATGTACTCGCAAAGAAATAAATGAAAGCTTTGTGAAATCCCGAGCATATCAAAACGTTCCAACGCGTTCCTCCAGTACAGTGATTTAATTTCTCGGCACTTTGATACGCTACTTCATTAAGTTTTATGATTAGTGATGAGCAGTCAGTCATCAGTGCTGTTTACAGTCAGGAGCAAACCCGGGAGCTAAATCCAGACTCGTGTATAGAAGTCTGAAATGGAGGAAATCCTTTATCGGGCTTTGTTCAGTTGAGGATAAGATAAACATCTGTTCTACACTCGAACATCTCTAAGTGCTTGTGCTGCATGTAGCGGAGCGTTCGATGTGGATGGCTGTCATGAAGTTTGAATGAGTTCACTGCAACACGGACTGTGCGCGATTTAATTGGGATGTGCTGAGAGGCTCTCTCAGGAGGCTGTCTTCAGACACGTCAGTAGGAAATGCTCTGCTGATTAGACTAGCTTGTGATCAGCATAAATAGTGCTCATCCTCACGAGCTTACTTTTCCACCTTAATGAAACTCGGCGTTCGACTGAAACCCCCAGACTTTCCTGATCCCTTTGACCGTACATAGGTTGTTGCTCATCAGGGTCCGTAAGTTCAACTAGATCAGAAGTAAAACTCTGATCGTGTTCAGCTTGAGCAGCAGCGAGATTGAGGTTAATTAAAAGGTGAGCATGTTGTCTAAGAAGAAAACTTTTCAGCCGCTCAGGCACCAGCAGCTTCTCAGCTGTGGTCCATAGTTGAGTAGTGAAACTCTTATATACTATTATTCTTTTTTCAAGCATATGACTAACACTGTTATGTACCAGCAACCATTTAATTATAGCAATGAGAACGAAATAAGAAATAATACAATTTCCACAGAAAAGAAGTACGATCTGAGCAATACTCTGTCCATCAGCTTTTTCCCCCCCAGTTCCTGACAGACGCATGCTTACCTATTGATTGATCAATTTAACTAAACGATTCAATACAGAGAATAGCAGTTAAACGGCTGATTGTCGCAAAAGGTAACTAGACTGTCTGAATTAGTCGTAAAAACCTAAAGACAAAATTGTAAACACAGAGGCAGAATTTAATGGTGTTTGTAATGAAAGTCCCATTGCATTGCTATTATAGTCCTATTGCTTTTACAGAGTTGCGACTTAACAATGGTTTCTTTTCCATCCAAGTTCTACGCAACTTTCTACAAGTTCATGTTCAGAGCAGACACAACCATTCGGTACTTAGTACTAGTTATTCGCTGGCAATAATAATAATAATAATAATAATAATAATGATGAAATGTAGAGTAAATTAATGAAATGTTTTTACTCTTCCAAGACCTTGGTGTGATTATTATTTTTTTGTTTCATTGCCCCATCTTATTAAAGTAAAAACAGTAGGAAATCTGTAAACATTTTATGCATAAGTAAGTAATGGCTGGTTTAGGGTTAGTAAGAATCGCATATTTCCACATCACTATTGTTTGACACCAAATAATTAATAAATGGCCATGAATGAAAACAATGTTCCGTGTTAAATAACAAGTACAGCACCGTTCAAGAGTTCATTCATATCTGCATCTTTATCTAGACTGTTTTCTACATTGTAGAACAAATACTGAAGACATCAAAACTATGAAATAACACATGTATAAAAATACTGTATGATCTTGTTCTCCAGCACCAGCAAACACTGATTCCTCTTCTTTCTTCTTCCTCGTATTCCTTTCTTCTTCTTCTTCGTCGTGCTTCCGGTGCTTCCTTCCGGATTCACGCTGCCGCTTGTAAAAACGTGAAAGGCGCTCTCTAGAGGTTTGTCCGTTCCGGGCTACTGTAGCGCCGCAACATGGCGGCTCCGTAGAAGTGGACCCGCCCCCTGTGTAGCTACAAAGGGCTCGTTCTAAACTTACGCAAAACACAACGATTCAGACTTACAGCTAATTATACACTAATGAGGACGTACTTATGAATATTACAGTCCATTTCTGCTAATAGATCCAATTAATCCTACATATTGCACCTTTAATAATTTTAGAGAAATAATGGTTTGAAAACAAATGAAAAGAACATTGTCTACCAATGTTGTGAAGAGAAGGAGTGTCCTTAGGAAGAATTTTTTCTTTATCCTTACTGTACAGGACAGAACTTTCAGAGACTTGTAGAATCCATGCAATGGTTGGTTGAAGCTGTTCTGGCAGCATGAGGTTGGCCCAACACCTTTCTTTACATCGCACTACTCTACGCTGTTATACTCTGGTGGTGAATAAACACATTGCTTACGATAGAGGAGTGGGCTCTAGCCAGAGAGCCTGAAATCACTGCAATGTTACAAAGCCTTGCTATGGTACAAGGTCATGTGCTTAAGTGAATTTGTTATCTACACAATTTTTGTATTTATTTGTGGAACAAGTGTGTTCAATGCTAGCCCATTCTCATCATGATGATCGACAACTCATGGTAGAGAAGCGCTAGAGAGTCAGGGGAACAATAATGAAAAATCAACAGTTGTGTTTATCAGAATAATAGTTTCCTGAAGTTGACTCAGATATGTGTAATGTTCTATTTGCTGTCACTTCAATTAATTGCCCTTGTCAGCTGTCAGAAAATTATGAATGTTTGTTCAGTCCTCATTGCATGCAGTTGTGTTGTAATTTTCTGCAATCCTGTTCCAATGTTTATTCTTCCCTCACTTAATCCTGATTGAACAGGAATTACTACTGCTTTTTAGTTTTGGTTCTCACTTATTTGTAGCTCATCATGCCTATAAATAATGATGTCTGAAACGCTGATACTGACATTTAATAATAAATAGCAAGCAGGAGATCCCCAGAATGATAATGGAGTGCAGTAATATAACTGTCACTCCCCAAGCTGAACGTCTATTGAATATCCCTTAGAGTTTTTACGCAATCTGACTTTTTCATCTAAGCATTAATATTTTTGCATAGCTTTATTAAACATGTCACTTGTCATCTGCTTTCCTCAGGCTTGAAAGTTTTGTCAAATTTGATCTGTCCCTGAACATTGTGCATTAGAATGAAAGTCCGATTGAAGGGGGTGTATAGAAAGAGTAAACTCCTGAAATCATTATTCCGCCTCCGCTCAGTATTGATGGGATGAAAGTTTCACCCTATAACTTTCTACCACACCTTGATTGTGTTAGAAAGATGCCGATTTGGTTCCTGGACATAGCTTATCTTCACATCTCCTGTGGTTTCCTGACATTTTGTAGCAAGGGACTTCTTAAAAACATTAACGTTTCAATGGTTATCTGTGCTTGTGTATGATCTTTACATTTACGTTTATGTCATTTGGCAGACGTCCTTTCCAGAGCGAATTACCTACATCTTATTTTCAGTGGTTAAGGTTCTGAGCTACCAGTCAGGAGGTTCCGGGTTTGAATCCCAGCACCACATAGCTGCTACTGCTGGGCCTTTGAGCAAGCCCCTTAACCTTCAATTACTCCACAGGTTTTCAAGGTCCACTATGTAGGATTCAGCCTTCTGGATGCCCCTCCCTTTCCAAGCACATATTAGAGCATACGGTGGCCATCTGTATCAGGAAGGACATGTATATAGGATCAAATGACAATTACAATTTGTGATCTGGGTCTTTTAAAGGCTGCACATGATGAAACCTCAGTGTCATCTACAGTAGGGCGTTCCTCAAAGCTACAATGCATTGTTGTTTTTTTTAATTCTATTTCATTTGCTTTCTTATACGGAGGAGTCCTTGTTTGATTACAATCCGGTGTCTTGTTCAGCTGCCTGACTCGAGAGGAATTTACAATAAGAGTGTGTGTCCGGTTCCCTAATAATATTGCATTTCCAGTGAAGGTGAAATCTTTTCAAAGTGAGCGGATGATAATTTTTCACAGGAATCGCTTCATTGTGCTTGGGCGATTTGCGAGCACTCTATTAGTCATGCACCAAATGGAGAGGAAAAAAAGGTTCCTAATGAGTCTGGTACTGCTTTCATCTTGCGCCCATGTTGCAGCAGCTATGACATATCTGTCTGCACTTACTCCCAGCTCCGACATGGCCTTTATCCTCTGCTGGCCGTCTTTATTTTCAAAGAGCTGAGATGAGAGTGCCTATAAGAGCCGCTTTTAAATCAGTATGATGAAAAGGCATGGAGCTGCCCATGACACCTATAGATTCTTCTCTGTGAAAAGGAGAGTGCTGTTTGTGCTAATAAATTGATAAATTGGAAGAGCTTCCTTACAGCTGCACACAGAGCCTGGTACATAGGGCCTAGATACCATTTTATTAGAGGATTAATATCCCAGTAAACTGTGCTGGAGAGCGATACTGTAATCAGTCTCTCGATTTTAATTCTATTTAACATTTCTATTGATAGCAAAACATTAACAATAATTCAACTCAATTCATTTCAGGTTTGTGAAAAAGTATGTGGACACCTGACCATCACGCCCATATTTTATCCTTCCACAAGCAGTTCCAACAAAATTGTAAGCACACAATTGTTTGTCTATAATGTCTTTGTATGCCGTGGCGTTACCTGTTCGGCATGACAGGGCCACTGAGTACAAGTTTTGCCAAGGTTGGTGTGGAACAGCGGTCACCAGCCCTCTTCCTGGAGATCTAACGTCCAGCAGGTTTCCAAAATCTAACTCACGTCTTTTAGCTCATCGGGAACTTCTTAAGCCAATGATTAGATAGTCAGGTGGGCACAATTATGGTTTGAGCTAGGTAGAGCTCCAGGAAGAGGGTTGGTGACCACTGGTCACTGGTTTCCTGTCCACAGCCCGCCTCAGGTCACCCCACAGGGTTTTAGTCGGATTCAGGTCTGGGCCCCGGCTCGGATATT
>JAQQZR010000023.1:28579514-28595116 GCA_030068235.1 Notoglanidium macrostoma
GCAGCCCTACAGCCTGACGCTGCCACCACCGTGCTTCACCTCGGGGATGGAGTTCTGTTGGTGTCGGGCTTTTATTTGTTTTGAAATTGTCCTCATCAGACCATAAAACACATTTTGCTACAAGTAGTTTAGGGTGATTTAGTCAGACTTGGATGTTTTTGTGAGAAAGGGCTTCTGTATCTCCCGCTGTATCTCCCACAGACCAGACATGAAGAATACAGGAGATCGTTCACATGCAGAGAGTAATCAGTACGTGGCAGATGTTCCTGCAGCTGCTTTAACGTCGCTGTAGGTCTCCTGGCTGCTTCCCTGGAAAGTTTTATTGTCCTTTTGTAGAATTTTGGAGGGACGTCCTGTTCTTGTCGATGTCACGGCGGCGCTCCATTTTCTCCACGCGTTGATGACGGCCGTCATGGTGTTCTGTGGTACATCTAATGCCTTGGAAATTATTTATACTCCTCTCCTAATTGTTACCTTTCAATAAGGGAGACGCCATGCAGGCTTTGTAAGCTCTTAGAGGACCACGGCTTCAGCAGTCATATGAAACCAAGCAGATGTTAAGAAAATCCTTTATTTGGGGTTAATCAGAATCAGTTCACCGATGACAGTGATATGATAATTACTTTTGAACATGAGATTGAATGTGATTGGTTCATTCTGAACACAGCTACATCCCCAATTATAAAAGGGTATGCAACCAGGTTATTGTAACTTATTTATTTTTCCACAAAATGTTTCAGAGGATTCTGTAATGTTTTACTTAATTCTTTAGATCTTATAATTTCACACTGAGGGTAAAAAAATGTTCTGACATGATTAATCTCAGTTTAATATTTTTTACGTCACAAAGACCTGCCATTTTAACAGGGGGTGGGGGTTGGGGTGTAGACTTCTTATATCTACTGTAGAAGAACTTGAGTTACTAAAGAGAGCCCTGACCTCAACCCTGTTGAACAAGTTCGAGATGAACTGTAATGTGGATTCCTCTCCTGACCTCCTCAGAAATGCTCCAAAATCTGGTGCAAAGCCTCCTCAGAAGACTGTTACACTGACTATGAACTGGGATGTTCAACAAGCACATATGTGTGTGATGTGTCAGGTATTGACATATATTGTATGTTAAAGCACTCAGGACCTATATGCGTCCATCCCAGTGACTCTACAGGACTGATCTATTTAAGGCCACTTTGTTAATTAGAAGCATATATGGCTGTCCTGCTCGTCCTGTTTTTCTTCATTGTTGTACATCATATATATCAACTTAATGAATCTTTTGTCGCCCCGAGATGATGTATCTGTTAATTAAACCATTCCATTTAGTTAGCTTTTCACACTATATTTATCTGCATTTTCACTATCATTTTCCTCTGCATTTTTTTCTTTCTTCAAAGGAATTAGTTATTTGAAGAAGCTCTCTTATTAATCTCATCTATCATGTGAGAATATCACATAAATATGTAATATCTTATTTGAGTTAACAACCAAGCGAATGGGATCCGAAGATCAGGAAACTGGTGACTAGATCGCTCACTTCCTGCTTTCCTAAGCCTTAGCTAAAGGAATGTGTGCGGGTAATGTGGGATTCAGTAGACTGGCCTGCTTAGGGAGGTGCTACGAAGTGTCACGGAGGAGCGTCAACAGAGTGACAGCCTCCCTGGAGAAGAAGACTCAGTCCGGTCTGTCCACCAGCTACTTGGCACAGTGAGTCTGTCACAGGCTTTCTATCACACAACAGCCCAAACTTTCTAGAGTACAGCTGGTCCTGTCTCTCGCTTTCAAAACCTCGTGCGCCTCTGTTCTGTGTAGTCAGTACAGTACTTCTACGTATTTGTTTGTCTATACACTGGAATTACACTTGTCAGTTACACTGAAAAGCTTTCACGTTTTTTTCTGTTTGTATTAATGCAACAGAGCCAATGTTTTGTCTTGTATTTTGCACTATGGTTATGGGATTTCATGTGAATGCACACTTGGGAGATGGTAAATGTTGACTCAGAGGCGTCAAGAACACAATGGGATCATTGCACATTACACAAAAACCTCCCTGGTTTTAATACTGCTCTGAAAAACTTGGGCAAAGAAATAGTAGATATCCTTCACTATCGCTTCATACTTATCAATGACTCATTTCCCGACTCCACCTAATACAGCCTCACCTCTCTAGTATTATTCATCAGTTTTGCTTTCAACAATTTATCAGTATCAGAATGCGGAAATTATATCAATATAGTGATTGACAAAAGAATATGGAGCCAATAGCTGTGACCGGAATTCTGTCATGTTTTGGTCGATGTGTATTTAATGTAGCCTAGTGCCCGGCAAATATCTGTCTGAGTAATTATTTACACATTTATAGCCCAGTTTGAATTATACAGGTCAGCAACAAAATATTAAAATATAACAAAAAAACCCTTTTAATTACTGTTACTGTGAGTAAAATATTTTCACAGTTGTTAAGGTTTGTAGAAGAATTTTACAAAATATTAGTGCTGGTTTGCGCAAGCTATTTAAAAATTGAAATGACAAATTATTTTAGAGTAATGACGTTTCCATGGCTGGTTTTAAAGGGAAACAACTCGGAATTTGACACTGAGGTCAGCAAAGTGATGTCAATAAATAAATAAATAAATAAATAAATAAATAAATAAAAACACAAATATGGCAGGTGCCTGGTTTTTTTTCCACTTTGTAGCTTGAGAGGTGAGTCAAATGCAGCATAACATTCTCATGGTCCAAAGATTCCCCTGTTCATGTTTTTAGATTAATAACCACAATAACCATTGTAATTTGCACCATTCTTTCTTTCTCTGTGTTCCTGTCAGCTAGTGGGACTTTGGGAAATTTGTCCTGCCAGAAATTATGATGGTGGTTTCATGCATTTCAGAGGGCGTTCCAGGGACAGAGGTAAGGGAGATGTGTGCAGTATTACATGAGGTATCTGTGGTGCACTGAGTAGTTCAGGTGCATTACACGCTCTGTATCCTTTTATTCGTCACCTTTCGTTTAAAACCCATCCATTTTCCAAAAGTATTGGAACGCGTGCCTGTATAAACATCTGAATGTTTCCTTTGGGTTTGAGCCCTGGGTTTTGCTTGGGAAGCCTGCATTTGTCGCTGAAACCAACAGACCAGAAAACTGTCAATGAGAGAAAAGCAAGCCATTTGGAAACTGAGAAAAGAGGGAAAATTAATCAGAGGCATTGCACAAGCATTGGGCATAGCTAGTACAATGATTTGGAACGTCCTGATAAAGAAGCACTAACAACCAGACACCGAACAGGTCAACAGCAGTTGATGACCGAAATGTTGTCAGAGATACGAGGAAAAACTCCAAAACAACAGTCGGTAACATCACCAACAACCTCCACAGGCCATATCCGAACCCGCCATCTGAAGAAGACTTCAAGAGCAGTAATATAGAGGTCATACCACACGATGCAAACCACTCATCAGCAGTAAGAATCAGTATGTAAGATCGGGACTGGGAAAGAAACACAGATACGAGCCACAAAAGTTGTGGAACCAAGATTAACTTCTGCCAAAGTGATGGAAAGGCCAAAATTTGGAGAAAGAAAGTATTTATAAGAAAGTAAAAATATTCAAGCCCATCGGTCAAGCGTGATGGAGGTAGTTTAAGGGCTAGGGCTGACTTATCTTTATTGATGCTGTGGCTCATGGTGGTAGCAACAGAATGAACTCAGACATCTACAGAAGCATTCTGTCTGAGAATTTACCGAGAAATGCATCCAATCTAATTGGAAGGAACTTCATGCAGAAAGACAATGACTGAAAACAACACAACAAAGGACTTCGTCAGGGGGGACAGGTGGAAGGTTTAAGACTGGCCAAGTCAATCACCGGACCTTAACACAATTGAGCAGCATTTCACCTCCTGAAGAGGAGACTGATGGGAGAAACCACAAAAAACATACAAAGAACTGAAAGCATCAAAAAAGAAGAATTCTACAGTTCGGTTCAGCTTGATGCAGCGATTGCGAGAAAGGGATGCGCAACCAAATATAACCTGTTATTTAACTTTTGTGCCTAAAAAGGTAAAAAGGTGCCATGTTCTAAGTTCTAACACATCTAGATGTCAATATCAAGAAATTAAAGCCGACCTATTGTTTCGTATTCATCTTCTGATCCCAAATCCCGAACGTCTTCAGTGTACAGCGCAAACAAGAGATTTGGCCTTGCTGTTCTTAAATGCGCCAAACTGCGCCGATAATTTCTGGCGGTCCAAATTTCCCACTAGCCGAGAAGAAGACGGAGAAAGAAAGTATGGAGCAAATTACAACGGTTATTGTGGTTATTAATCTAAAACCATGTCGCACAATACTCTCCGAGGGACCGTATCTTCTTATAGGAAGTGTACATTACATTAAATGTTAATCAACCGCAGAGCGCTACTTGGAGGCACGTCGAAGTGAAACAAATCAAGAAAGTTGTTGTTTTTAAATTAGGCTTGCTGTGGAACTCAATAAATGGTTTGTGTAATTTATATGAGCATAGCAGGCTTTTAGGAGTTTGTCACTATATGTCTGAAACAATAACATATACAGTATCTATATTTGAATTGCTCTTTCTCTACCATATGAAGAGATGCTCTTTCTTTCACCACCACTCAGGGCAAAACAGCCCAAAGCGGCATGACAAAACTGGAACTATGTTTTCACATACAGGAACATAAATACCTGCAGGCTCACGTCTCAACAGGTACGTGATCTCACTTTTATAAGCTAAAGATGAAGTTACAGTGCCATAGATGCAATGTTCTCCATAACACCTTCTGCTCTTCTCCATAATCTGTAGAAAAGAAACAGAAATCACAGGACAGAAGAATAAGTGTGTTAGGATTGAGAGATGAGAGATGTATGGATAATATGTAGCAATTTCCTTTCAAACATACGCATTTATATATATATATATATATATATATATATAAAAATTCCAACAGCAATTTTTTTAACCAGACACCTTTTACTTGAGGGTGTGTCCTAGTTTTAGGTTTGAGACCACAGAAGACGACATTTTGGTCTTGTCTTGGAAAATTCGTCTTGTGGTGTTGTGCTCCGTTTCTGGGCCTTCAAGCAAAGGTAATAAGAGGCTGACATGAAAAATGGGGGCATTTATTTGGGTTAAAGTTTATGGTGCCCTTTAAAGCCAATTTCAAAACAGGACTGCATAGAAAGCCTTTTCACCCTAGGTAGCAGGAAGTAACTGACAGCAAATGAATTAATGGTGAGTTCCCAGGTGATACACGGAAGTCTGGTAAGACATAGAACACCTGAAAAGCCCGTAGTAGCAGTAGCTTAGCTATTTAAAGGCAATTTTTGTTCATTGTAATACTAATCTGCTGCATGCTCTCGATTAGTCCTATCGGCAATTTTATCCCTATCGTTCAGTCGTTCTAATACGCATCTTGAAAGAAATCTTGACAAAATCGTTATCATGTTTAGAAGCCCAGATCCTAAACTTGTTACTGGTGTTGGTGTCCTTGCAGTGTACGCCATGTGAGAAATGAACTAAACAACTACAGTGGGACCTTCTGTTTGAAATATAGGATGGAACGAAGAATAGGCCTAAGCTGTATCCTCATCGGAGATGAAAATCTGCCTTTTATCAACCTTGAAGCATTTTTATTGGATTCCTTTTGATCGCTGGAGTGCGACAATGACAATGCATGCTTTATGTCAAGATTTCGTTCACTGCAGCAGAGAAAATGCAAAAGGAGTGAATTATGGTGGGTGCAATGTTGTTAGAGTTTCATAATACATAAAACAAGACCGAATATGAAATGTGAAAATAGGCTTTTCAGGACATTAGTTGTGTTTTTATATGGCAAAGTGATTTTTTATTTTTATTTTTTTTACCAGTGCGGAAACATGTCTAAAATACTATCATCTCAAGAAAAAAAAAAAAAATCTTATTTTCACATTCAGTGGTGATTCCAGGTAGGATAAAGCCTATATAATGTGACACTTATAGGAGTATGACAGAATTGGGTCCTGTTTTACATATTATGAACCTTTACTACATTCATTATGTTACATTTGCTGTTATTTCTTGAGCACTCCTGTTGTTTCACTCAGTTCTTTATGTTTTACGCAGCTTACGTGAACACACACTGCCCAAGCCAGGCTTAAATTGGCTGCATTTCTATTTTGTCACATAGACACAGTGAGGATCCTTTACTAATTCCCACTGCGGGGCAAGAAAACCTACACTGAAGTCACATCCTTAATGACCGTAATCTAGCTCAGGGTGATCGCTCTAGATGAAAGTCTGTGACCCTGTCTGTCCTTCGACAAGAGTCCGGCTCCTCATGGACCTGAGCATCCTCTGGACCTTCACGTTGCAGCATCGGGAGGTGTGAAACATATCGGGTTACATTTTCTTCTATGCTGTGCTATAACAGTTTTCCAATGCAACTCGTCATAATCGATATCATCTCAAAGATATTGAATTTGCCTGCTGAAAAAAATATGCACAATACTATATTTGTAATAAATAATGCAGTAACCAAGCTACTTGTACTTAGTGTTTTAATAATTTATTAAAAAAATAACAAATGAATAAATAATTAATATTTTGCTTTTGTATGCCTAATGCGCTGACCATTATATACGCAGCCTTTGAAAGCAAAGTGGCTTATTAATATCAAAGGTGATGGTGCTTTTAACAAGGCATGCTTTCAACTTGAACTTTTCAGGGCAGTTCAACAAGACATTTCATCTATTTATATTTCTTATTTAATTCTTTCATATATAATATATAAGTCTTTTAATATGACGCTTCTATAGTAGAAAACCTTCTTTTTTAGGATTGGGTGTATTCATTAATTAAGTAAGTTTTCATTAATATTACTTTATTGATGTATTTGTTTGTATAACTTCCTTTTCTGTAAAAGTGTAGTTTTGTAGATGCTCGTATACCAGTATAATAGGATGGGCTGTGTGTCCTGTAGATAATAGTGTACAGTGTCTTAACATGTCAGTACTATGAATAAAATAAATGACGTCTTAACATACTATTAAACATTCACTTAATCTTTATCTCATCAGTGTTAAAGGTTCACTTTGTAGGATTTATGGGAGACTATTTGCAAGAATGGACTGTAATATTCATCAGTAGGTCCTCATTAGTGTATAATTAGCTGTTACAAATCGTTGTGTTTGCGTTAGTTTAGAACGAGCCCTTTATACCTACACAGGGGGCGGGTCCACCTCTACGGAGCCGCCATGTTGCGCCGCTACAGTAGCCCGGAACGGACAAACCTCTAGAGGGCGCCTTCCACGTTTCACGTTTTTACAAGCGGCATTAACAGGCAAGTCTTGTTCGGATAGTGATACAGGATGTGTATTATTTAAAGCTTATTGGCAAAGCTCATCACGAACTATCATGTCGCTGCTGGCTTTTGTCCTGAACTTAATTTTCCTATCAGTAGTGCAGACTACAACCCGGTCACATGACCCTGTCACATGGTCTGGTTTGTCACACTTCTGACTGTGGCTCATTATAAATGCACTACATTGTAAAAAGGTTTACTGTAGATTTTACTAGCAGTTTGGTGATGCTGGGATTTTGACCCGTTTGAGCCACTGTGACTAGCTAAACTATTCAGTGCAGTCTTTTAGTGGCATTAAGATATTACAGTATTTTACTGTTTGACAAGCCAAATTGTCAGTAAATTACTGTAAATTTTACGCTCTGGTTTTATCCTCTTTGCATTAAAGTCTTGGCATAACTGTCTGACCCGTGCCTGTTTATGTGGTTTTTTTTTTAAATTCCGATTTCTCCTAATGTTCTGGATTTGTTTACCTCAACTATCTTCTGCCTGACACTAACAACCTAATATATACCACTAATCACTATGAAATGCAATTTCTTGTAACATTTACTACATATAATCAGTCACTACTAGCAGTCTAATGAGCTTCTTATGTCTGAGGTTTTCTCTAATTGTTTAACCTTCTCCAATCTGAGCTGCGCTGTTAGCTTTAATAATCACAATCGATAACCAGACTAAATCTTGCCTGTGAACGGGTTTTCCTTATTGATTTAACAAAATAGCAGCGTTTATTTGCACGCAGCCCAAACTTAATTAAGCGTTTTACGGCTCATTCACATTTATGATGCATGCAGGTTTCTTCACTGCAATAGCCGGATAATCTGGTCATTTCTGTCCTCAGACGACTACTGCAACTTGTTCCCGGCAGATCTCTGTTTTCTGCTATCTGACCTCTGGAACTCATCCAGAACGCAGCTGCAGGACTTGATTTCAACCTACACGAGTTCTCCCACACCACGCCATTGATGTGTTCCCTCCACTGGCTTCCTGTAGCGGCCCACACCACATGTATAACGCCGGTGCTTGTGTACCTGCAAAGCCAAAAATGAACTTGTGCCTGCCTAGCTCCAGGAACCTCTCAAACCCCGCACTGCAGTAGAGGCTCTGTAATTCTCTCCCCTCGAGTCTGTATTGTGGCTCATCTTGACCCAGCGTCCCTCAAGGCACGAGAAATACTCTCCAGGTACCCAGGTGGTGGAATGAACTTCCCCCTGGCTGTTAAAACGAAAGACTAAAGACTGACATCTTCACCAAGCACTTAAATGAACTGAGAAAAAACCTTGACTTTGTGGGTGTTTTTGCAGTACAATCTTCTCTCTAACAGGATTTTAGACCCTAACCTACTATAACTAGCGTGTTACTTCGCGCATTTACATCGCGCTTCTCTAACTCACTCCGGATGAGGTTGTCTTCCAAAACATACGAACGTATCTCTTTTTAGATGTGTCGAACAAAAAACGGAGATTTTTTAAGGTAGCACTTTTGGCAGCTCTGAATTAAAAGTGGGATTGGACTGTTGTTGACTGTTATCAGCTTTACGTGCTTTGTGTGTATGTTGGTCTGTGCTCTCAATTTCCCTCATTTTCTTTAAAGAAATGGGCCTTGACACATTAATTTAAAGTAGATTAAAAAATAAAAAGCTTCTGTGATTGCAAGTCTGTTTGTGATGCGGAGCGTCTAGTCTTTGACCCACTGCCATCACCAATCAGGTTTTTTTCCCCGTATTCATGGGTTTGTTTTGTCATTTCTGCAACCAGTTTCAACCTTGAAATTAGTGTGCAAGTGGAATACATGTTCACAGGGTTATAAATCCTATCAGAAATTGCAACATATCCAAAAATTATGCACGGTTAAACCAACCCCAATCAAATTTTCAGAAAAATTGAATTTGCTTTACATTTTACAGCATCAGTTAGAAAAGTATCTTTATCTCACATGTCCACACTTTGTTCCAGAGTTTTATTCAGGCTAAATCTATTTATGTATTTTCACTTCATATTGCTTCTATTTTAGTGAAAATGACGGGTTAGGATTTTGTGCATGTATAATTGTGACGTTGAGACTGCAGTTGATGATATGTCACCACTGCGCTGTTAAGATTGTGGCTGTCTTGCGTGACAGTTATGTTAATATCTCATATCATCTGTCTACCTGACCCAGTTACCTGGTTGGTATTTCACAAAGCGAGCTAATAAAAGCATTGCTCGATTTAGCGTAGGTCAATCCAAACCTCATCGACGATATTCAAGCGCACATTCCAGCCCAAACATGCATGAACACGACATTTAAGCAGCCGAAGTCGATTGAATATACAGCAATATGGCAGGGGAAGAAAGCAGATTTCTTCACTCCGGCTGAATAACGAGCTATAATTAATTTATACGATGAAAATAAAATCAACAGCCACACACGCTCGCATTCACACCTATGGGCAATTTAGAGTAGCCAGTTGACCTAATCTAGTCTTTGGACTGTAGGAGGAAACCGGAGCACCCGGAGGAAACCCACGCATGCACGAGGAGAACATGCAAACTCCGCACAGAAAGGCACCCTGGGTGACCCGGGGATCGAACCCAGGACCTTCTTGCTGTGAGGCGACAGTGCTAACCAGCGCACCACGGAATAAAAGTTGATACTCCTTAATGTAGGCAATTAGAAACTGTGCAGCCTTTATTTGCCACACGTCCATTAAAGAACAGTGAAATTCTTCACATATTCCAGCTTGTTATGAAGCCCTCTTTCAGCAGAGAGGTTTAGGGCCTTGCTCGAGGGCAGACAGTGGTAACTCATCGGTGCTACGCCTTTACTCCCGACCTACAGCTCAGTAACCCAGAGCCTTAACCACCGAGCCTTCGCTGCCACTTTATATCTGTATGTATTCATTTAAATCTCCGTACAGCTAATAGATAGATAGAAAAAGAGCTGCACTCTCGCTTAACAGTTCTCATATCTATGAAGAGCCTTACCAAAAGGTTACGTGCTGGATAAATCTTCCCTATTTTTAATCACCGACTTTCATCTATTATTATCCGACATCTTTGTTTCCGATGCGGTGCACAGAAGAGGCTTGGATTGCATCATTTTTGCATTGATCTCGGGGATATTAGGCGCTTCAAAATGATCAAGAGGTCATTTTTGAAAGGCGTGATTAATTTATCACTGTGAGGTTTAATGAATGAATAATTTTTTTTTACCGTGCGAAAGCACCACTGGAATCTGTGTAGTCTTTTCCAGGTCATTTCCTCTTGGTCTGATCTTGTAGTGATTGGAGGCTCTCCTGTGATTGTTGTGTAATTTAAAATGTCCTCTCTCTCTCTGTGTGTCTTTGAGTTGCTCCGACGGACAGGTCTGGCTGAGGGGAAGACAAGAAGTCAATGAGATGCTGGGCGACTTTGCTTTATATCCGCAGGCTTCAGCCCGCCGTCCGCATGTCATCCAGCTCTTGTCGCTAATTACACTTGCTTGGAACAATCTAGGAAATTGCAGGTGTTTTGCCATGATGACTGATTACGTTGGGGGAGGATGTCTGCGGGGTTCTTCAAAATCAGTCCAGAAGATTTTCCCGGCGTATCGCACGGAGAAGCTTTTTGTATCGAGAATGTTTTATGGTATCACATACAGAAAGTGCAAATAAATAAATAAATAAATAAATAGATAAATAAAGCAAAAATGCAAATATTATCTGGGCAGTCTTAAATATTAAGAGTTCAAATGAATTAGGTACACACACAGACACTGTTCGTGTGAGAATCACCTCTGTCTCTTTAGCTACCTGCGAATAAATCCCGCACTAATAATGTTCCTTTAATGAGACTTGGTTGATTAAGCACTAATTATAAAGAGTTCAGTTTGTAAGGCAATATGCTCTTGAGGCAGAGCTAATTATTTCAGAATCTGCTCGATGCTTATTTTATTGCATCCATAGACATACTATGCTCGGAGAAATCCAACTTTATTACAAGTATAATCCAATCCCAAACCGAGTTTTTGTACTGACACCATCATAGTTTCCTGCTTTGCTGTGGTTCCCATGGCAACAAACTTCATGTGCACCTGTTGGTCGTGGTTTTTATAGTCTTGTCTCAGCCCCTGACCCATCATTGCTTTTTTGTTTTTTTGTGTGGAACGATATGCAATTGTTCGACTGCATGTGTGCCTGTGTGGGTTTCCTCAGGGTGCTCAGGTTTCCTCCAACAGTCCAAAGACGTGCAGATCAGGACAACTGTCTGCTCTAAATTGGCCGTAATGAGTCTGAATGGTTGTTTGTTCTGCGTGCATATTTGGAGTCCAAAATGAGTCTCAAACGAAAGGTACAGCACGTGAATCCACTTCCTGTATCACGACTGCTCCAGGACCAGGAGGACTCTGTCTGAATTGTTACTGTTGCTTTCTTGAGACTCAAGTCCACACTTACACCGTCCTTGCCTGTTTCTGTGTAGCGTCGCACAGTCTTATTGTGCGTTTTGTATCTTTAATTCCTTTCCAAGTCTTCCTGGTTTAAATCATTGTCTGTTTCTCTCGTTTCTGGAAACGGATTACTGTTTTATGATGTCGCCGGTTAGTGTTTCACCTCCTGCATCAGACATTGGTTACGATTGTTGGACTTGTTCCCTACATCTCCCGACACATTACAGAGACGTATCAGTGACCACATCTAAAACAAACTCCGTGGTATCGGTAATATAACATCCAGTTGTTTTATGTAGGAATATACAATTCCTATCTTCCAAGCATCATCAATAGCTGGCAGCGTTTTTGATGACCCAAAAGCAGGACCGTGTGTAGACAGTGCCCGAGTGTGAGGAATAACTCATCGGCTAACAGAGAAGGCTGTTTTCTTTGCACAGGATAATTAATGCATGAGCATGGCATATGGGCATTAAATTCATAATATGAATATTGGCTCATATTGGCTGCCGTGAATAGGAAACGCCACATTTGCCTTCAGTGGCTTGGTAGACAATCCTCACATGCAAAGCAAACCACTTGTGTAAAAAAAAAAAAAGCCTATGGCTGCAAACCCGACTGTCATTCAGGGGCCACAACAAATTCACAGGCTGCAAACTTCATTTTTAGAGTCTTTAAATTTTAATCATTAAATGAGTTTTTGAGTGGGTGACAGCCTTGCTGATTAATAATGCAAACTCTCCGAGTGATTTAAAAGAAAAGCCCCCGCAGCATTAGTGAAAAGCTGTTCTCTGTCGATGTGATACAGCGGTGAATAATAAAATCCAGCGTAAGTCACCAAAACTGTACGTTAAATGGTAATCTAGGTGTACTAGAAGCGAAAAAGTTGTATAGAATTCAGCAGGGTGGCACCTCACAGCAAGTGTGCTCTGGGTTCGAACCGGTCGGCTGACTGTATTGAGTTTGCATGTTCTCCTTGTGCCTGTGTGGGTTTCCTCTGTGTGCTCAAGTTTCCTCCGACAGTCCATAAACATGCAGATTAGGTCAACTGGCTACTCGAAATTGGCCGTAATGAGTGTGAATGGTTATTCGTTCCTGTTTTAGCTCTGCGATGGATGGGTGACCTGCCCAGGGTGTGCCCCGCTGAAGTCAGTTGCGATTGGCTCCAGCTTCCGCACTACCCCTAATGGATAAGCGGTATAGATAATGCGTGGATGGAATGCAGGACTTTTGCACTGGGTTCACTTTCAAAGCATCGAGCTACAGTGTAGCTTTGGTTCAATGAACACCGTCACGCTTTCATTTGAATTGACATACAAGTTCTCAGAGGCATTCTTGGGATACCGCCAGTGATTTAATATATATCAGGTGATTTATAGCACTCAATTTTGTCACATCTGGAGTCCAACGTGAGTCTCAACTGAAAGCTCCAGCACGTGAATCCCTTCTGCATATCCCCACTGCTCCAAGACCAGGAGACCTCCGTCTAATGTGTCTGAATTGTTGCTGCTGTTTTCGAAACCGCCGCATCACTCAACTCCTCACTTATCCTCATATCATCTTGATTTAGTATGCATCATCACGGTCTGTGATTAGCCACGCCATCACCGTCCTCGCCTGGCATGCATGAATACCAAGTGCTGTCTTGCTTTGTTCGAATTTGCCCTTCAATACGCTTTGACTTCGTAGTGCAAATGACAACATGTTTAAAAGCTTTCCTTCAGCGGATTCTCTCAACGAGTTCATCTTAAGTAGAATTAAGATGCTCTGACAGTCTCACAGCATGTCAATACCGCCCTCTTTTTTTTTTTTTTGGACTCCAATATGTTTTTCATTATTTAATACTTCGAAACATTGCATGCGATTTCATCAGTTTTACTTCCATACCTTATTCACGCACTGTTTTCATAATCTCCTACTTTAATAGAGACGTTATTGTTTCCTATAGACATTCAACTATATAAAACCACAGAGAAGATTAAAATTAATTGGAAAATGATACTGCCAAAGAAAATTACAGTGAATTCACTGAACGCTTCACTGGTCTAATAAGACAACCTACTGTCATGTTTCTGCTATCATTGTCAGCTCGGAGAAAAGGCTTCCCTCGCCCCTGTCATAATCCCTCACCTCTTCCATGGGAATTTCAATATTTCAGTGAGATAAAAGAGGGAAAATTATCCTATGATGAAACACTTCTATCCTGATGAAACTGGTCTCTTTGAGGAAAACAATGCCTCCGTCCACAAGGCACGATGGCTCAGTGAATGCTTTAATGACTATGAAATGATGTAAATCATATGCAATGGCCTTCACAGTAATAAGCTCTCGATCCAAGCGAGCACCTTTGGAACGTTTCGGATTGTCTTTTGGAAAAACCGTGTTCCTTAGTACAGGTCCCATATATGAAAATGTGTGAAGGCTGGTTCTGTGGATGAGAGCACCGATGAGAAATTCTTCTGAACTATACAGATTATTTATCATCCAGCAAATACTGATCGCATAACGTAGAAGATCGCAAGCTCCCGTTTCTGTCTCTATACTGGACTGACCAGACACGAGCGAACGTGAATCTCATTAAAGGCTTGTCAAAAAAAAAAACAAAGAGCGAGTGGTGTGATTATATCCATGCTTCATGGCTTCTTCAAACTCTCCAGCTTTCCTTCTCATGTTTATTGGTAGGTGTTTCTCTCTACAGACTTTTAAATATATAAAATTCATCCTGTCTAGGGTAAACATGGTCCGTATCGTCTAATATCAGATATTTTTTTTGCGGAGAAAAACATCTCCTTTATGTAGAACAAGTCTGCATATTCATTTTGATGCCTTTTCTCTTTCTTCTAGCTAGATTCTTTGCTTCATCTTTCATCTTCAAATATTAATCCAGCAATGTTTAAAGAGCCGGATTTATAATTCATCTCTTCTCTGGGATAATCTCATGCTTGCAGTGTAAAAACTATAAGCACATACTGGAAATACTTTGAATATTTGATACACGCTTTGCTGCTTCCAATTAATGAAATATCCCATAATTGACTTATATCACTTTTGTCAGCTCTGCTTGCTCTTTTAAGCCTAATTAAAATTCAGAAACGGTTAAAAAAAAAATTCACAGCATCAGAGATTTTACTTCTGGACTATATTTGGACTGGGATAATAATAAAAATAAATAACTTTAAAATAAAGAACACCGGCTTGTAAATGCTTCTAAATGGTCCATATTGGTCCAAATATTGACCCTGAGTCCTGAAGGGAAAACCCGAATCCCTTCTTTTTATGGGAATTTTATTCATGGAAATTCCCAGTCTGGGCATAAATCCTCTGTGTATGTGTAAAAAAAGAAAAAAAGATTTTTGTTCTATGTGAATGCACACGTTTTAAGAAAGAAAAGGAAACCTGGGTCATGCTTCACCATGTGTGTTGCTGGTCTTGGCAGTCATCAAGCCGTTCTCTCGGGAGGTGTAGCGGCTGTACGTGAGAAGGCACGTACCTGACCTTGAGAGGTGCTCACTAATGTGCGAACCCTTAGCAAGAGCAGGACAGTGCGCTCCTATTGCATTGGAAATAAAAATGCACTTGATTTGAGTTGTGACTCGGGGATATTGCCTGCTGCTGAGGAGTAATTTTTAAATTCTTCTTTGCTAGCTTTGCATAAAAACTTGAAAATCAGAATATATTCGATTATACTAAATCAACATAACGGCAACGGCGGCACGGTGGTGCGGTGGTTAGCACTGTCGCCTCACAGCAAGAAGGTCCCGGGTCACTCTTTCTGTGCGGAGTTTGCATGTTCTCCCCGTGCATGCGTGGGTTCCCTCCGGGTGCTCCGGTTTCCTCCCACAGTC
>JAQQZR010000023.1:28603700-28624650 GCA_030068235.1 Notoglanidium macrostoma
GCCTCTCACCCCAAGATGCTGGGATTGGCTCCAGCTTCCCCGCCACCCAGACGGATAAAGCGCTATAGATAATGGATCTATGGATAACATAACGTTTCGGCAAGTTGTTGCTCTTTTTTTTTCATACAGTACATGCGGATGTGCTCTACAATTATAATTGAGCCACAGTTCCTTCTCATATAAGCTGCCTTTCCTTGTCCTCATCAAATCGGGTTGAGTCATATGTACTGTAGCTCTCACTTCCTGCTAAGTGACCTCCATCTTAATGTAACTCCATTGCCTAGCTTTGTATTCTGCTTCTTTCAAAAGTAAAATCCTTTTCCATGTAGCATTTCAACCTTGCGTGCATCATTTGCCAACATTAAAAGTTATTAGTGCTTTGTTTACTTTTCTCACATTGTAGGTGTTACCTGCTTCTCCATAATACATACTATTTTTTTTCTGAAAATGTGCTGGCTAATTAATCATTAGTCCCACTCTGAATGCGCTGTCTCATCAAGACGTGTAAAAGACAATATTTCATGTCCTTACAAAACTCTATTTTGTAGCGCGGTACCGTGAACAGATGTTTAAAAAACAGATTTTGTGTATTAAACAAGACGTGATGAAGAAAAATGAAGCGAATGTGTGTCACCAGGACAGTTAGGTAGTTGTCTATATTGTTTTATATGAAATAAAAGAAAGAAAAGCAGTGGTACCACTGTAAAAGGCCACATGTATTTCAGATATTTAGGAGTAAGCAAGTAACACTACAAGAAAGGTAAGACTACAAGAACACAAAATAACCTGCTGAAGCTATATACATTAGTATTAGCTATTAATCGTCTGATATTGAACCCAAGCTGGCAGTAAATTTCCGTAACAAACCCACCTCACCTTCTCTTCAGAGGACTTTATTTTACTTCAGTCGTATTTTTGTTGTTCTTTGAATTTCGTTAGTCAGGATAAGTGTTGAGGGAGGATCAGGAGGAGGTTCAGCCACTGGTACTCCAGGCTCAGGGTTGCAGATGCTCCACTCGCTTCTCCTAGACCTCTCTTATGACCGTCAGTTTGTCTCTCGCACGTCCTGCGGGTCTTGACTCACGGTTATCAAATCGTAGCGTTCTTGAGAACGTATGAAAGGCTTTCAGTGGCATTGTGTCGCGCTTCCACTGCCATCCCAGAGACGAGACGTAGCATCACCTCGGGACCCATAAACACGCACTAAGATTAGCATCCCTGTGTTGGCAGGCAGCTCAATCTCATCCATCCTTTTCCAGTTTATTGAAACCCTTCAAATTTGTCATCTCCAGGATGATTTTTTTTTAATGCCCGGAGTGATGAACATATAGAATGCTGAGGTGATATCCTGGGCACAGACCTTGGGGTCATCCTTGTGACATTTTGCGATGCCGTCCTGCCTTGGTTGTCATATGGTGACATATGAGGTCCGTGTTGTTTTCTTGTTCCTTGAAAAAAAAATGTATCTTGTTTGGCTTGGGGGATTTCTTCTTCATCTGATGATGGCGCACCATGGTCTGGGTTGTATTCTAGGGTGTATTCTTCCCCCATTTCTTCTTCCGATACCGCCTCCATTTCTAAATCAGCGTCCTCTTGTTGCTCCTGGACATCAGAAAACATTAGATGCATGACCTGATGGGAGCTGAAACGTGCACGCGTGGCTTCAGCAAAGAGAGAACTGTGGGTACTGTCATCTGCAACACCTTTATAGCTTCTGGCTGCATTCCTTAATAATAAACAGTGCATTCGAGAAATGAGAAATATTTATTATTATGTTGGGGGTTTTTTTTGTCTGTGAACTTGAGTGTCGTGCGGGGTTGTGGAGGGGAGATGCTGCACATGCACAAGAAACTTTACTTTTATCTGAATTCAGAAGCACACAATCTCAATTTCTCATTGTGTGTGTGTGTGTGTGTGTGTGTGTGTGTGTGTGTGTGTGTGTGGTTTTTGTGGTGCGTAAATGATTTGATGAAAGTTAAAAATGACCCTAAGACAATCTTTGTACAGCGGTCATAAAAATATGAACAGTTTTGATGTGGAATTTTTTCTAACGTTAGGGTCACTGTAGCAAAAGTCATCACATTTCACATTGCAAACAAACATCGTTTAGGGGGTTCAGACAACACTAGGGATTCTTAATAAACAGCTCTCTCTCTGAGGGGTCGGCTCACCCTTCCCGGAATCCCCTGCGCCAGGTAGCGAGCTGCCGTTTTCCATGCCGTCGGTTCCAAAAGCGATCCACAACAATCCGGCGACATCGCATGCCGTAGACCTTAAACCATAATGTCAAATTATAGTGAAGATATTGTCAAAGTATCTATATTTTAAATTCTTTTGCTCGATCCGCTCCATTTTTGTCTGGTTATTCTGTACCCGAACCGGCCTCAACGATCTCATGTGTGGCCACGAAGGAAGGAAAGGATGAGTCGTATTTTGTTCAAAGCTTTCATGTATGACACACAGACAGACAAGAAAAAGCTCTTGATGGGATCGCTAACCGTGAATTTGCAGAGGTTTTGCTGCACAGAGAGCTAGCAGGTAGCGGTCACGTGTCGTCAAAACCAAAAGCAACGTATTGGATTCTGGGAAGGGTGATCCGGCTGCTTTAAGGCAAATTATCATGGCAGGATCTTCTCTTTTCCTTGTGCATTTACTACATCATGTACCTTATTTCACAGTCCTGCATTAGCCCTGGAGGCGCAGCCATTTCAGACCATAAAGTGGTCCAACAGGGAGACCGAAGCATGTCTATAATGATAGTGAATGGAGCCCATTAGTGGACCTTATGTCTGCTCTCTCTCTCTCTCTCTCTGTCTCACACACACCCACACACACACACACACACACACACACACACACACACACACCATTTTGCATTCTGTGACCCAGGGATATGATACCTCTGACTGATCCCTTATCTAGACACCCATTTCTCTCTCTCTCTCTCTATCTCTCAGTATATTTCTATATATTTCTCTAGGCCACTTTCATGTGTCCAGTTAGACACTGGACATTGGACGGTTCTAGACAACCTGCTGTCCCTCGACATCTGTGGCATGGGGCTGCCTTTATTCTGCTGGAAGTACCAACGGACCAGCAGAACATTTCATTCGGCACGCACCATAAGGCTTGTTTTGCAATAGCCTGCATCTTGTTAGTACTTTTCAGCCTGGAGTGTTTAATTAAGCTCATGCTTTTTATACCTGAATACCTACCTCTTTTAAAGAGATGTGTTTGGGTGTCTGAAAGGGCATTCTTCAGTTTACCTACAGTATATTACCAAACCTTTTACGATTCCACACTAAACATAGTCATTGAACTTGTTGTGGTCCCAAAATTTCAGCCCAGTTTGTTTAATACAGTACTGTGGAATGGGGCCGGATGGTTCTTTTCACGTACAAGTAAAGACATTAGAGCAAAGGGCTGGAACATTATTAGATATGAGTGCGCTGGGTGTGCTGTAGAAGCCGGTGAGGCAGGAATGAAAGGCTGACGCTTGATCCGGTCAAGGTGAACCGACAGATACTTCACACAGCTTTGTGACACATCCATCAGTCTCCTCGGTCCTGATTAATCATCATCATCGTCCTTCTTGCCTGTCAGTTTTTACAAGTATAACATTCCATACTATAATCACTGGCCTTTCTTGAGAAGTTCTGAGTCCCGCTATGTAATTCTATACATATATCTGACGGGAAAAATGAACGCTTAGAGATCGTTCATGGGTGGTTCCCTGCCAGGTAATGTGCACGTTAATGTCAGTCACTGCTTTATTCAATTTAAAGGCATTATTTTGTATCCATAACGCCATTGAATGACGAGGCTCTTTGTGTTGTGTGAGCATTTCATTCACGTCGTGCTGCTGTTTTCACTCCCCCGTTAAAATAAAAACATCTTAGCAAATGTCGGTATTTTTAACACATCAAATGGATCTAGCTTTTCCTATTATAGGATTACAATAAATATATAGGATTATTACATTTCATGCCTCGTTCTATTTTCAAACAGTCTTAGTTTTTTTTTGCAAGATTTTGCTAATCTTAGGGATTTATTTCCAGCAATTATTTCTTGTGAAACATTCAATTCAATTTAATTTTACTTTTATAGCCTGCTCAACATTGACGTTGTCACAGAACAGCTTTACAGGAATATAGAAATTCCAGTTGCAAATTTTAAACTTATCCATAAATATGAATTATAAATATCTTTATATCCCTAATGAGCAAGACTGCGGCGATGGTGGCAAGGAAAAACTCCCTGAGAAACATTATTTCTGTGATCCGGTATAATAGATGTGCTTCTCTAGCATCCATTTATCAAAATATTAGACTTTGCTGACTTTGCACATTGCATGTAAATGCAGACTTATTTACATACTCTTCTTCTTCTTCTTCTTCTTCTTCTTTTTTCCCTTCTTATTAACATGCAGTTTCTATTTGCTTACATAAATCCTAACATACAGTTGTTGGTGTGGTGTATCATCTGGAAGTCTGTTCAACGTATCAGATAGGGTGTAAGAAGTAGGTGCTAGTCAGCCTCAACAATCTCAACAATCCCCCTCCCTGTTTACTCTGTGTCTGTGCACTACAGTCCCAGCATTCATATTTTCAGTGCTAACTAATTTATGCAGATGTGACATTCATATTTATCAAATTTGCCCTTTGCCTGTGAGCACATGGCATATTAATAGAAAACAATACGAATGAACAAGGTCCTGAACCTCACTCTGTGGTTTTAATGGAACCGTATCGATCAAAGTGCTCAGACTTTAAATTGCATGTGAGGTGAAAATGCAAAGTTAAAATTATGCATGGCGTTCTGTAGTCTTCAACAGATGCAGATTTTGGCAAGGACCGCCTAAGGCAGCATCAATCGAGGGGCGGCATGTTGGATAAATATGATACAGACAAAAGCGTGATCACGTTCCGTTGGCCGTCCGCATAGGAAACAATTCGCTCGTCACTCGTCGCTTTGTAGACGACCGCTGGTCGCTAGTAGGGTCCACCGGCGACACACTAACCCTAGGTCGTACCTTCTGTTTATTCTTAACAAATGCATAATGGCAGGGTTGTATAATTGATGCAGGATACTTTAGTCTATTTTTACATCCAGACTTACATCTTGGCCTGCATTTTCAGTCCTGTGCAAGGAGACTGCTTTCCCATCACCCAGTCTGTCTTCAGCCTTAATTTGCCCCAGAAATTTACTGTCTATCTTGGACTAAAGTAATTATTCATCGGCAGATAGAGTCTTTTAATAAAGCAGCTCTGGCTTATTCCTCTAGAGCGGAAACGAGGGGTTAAAATTACAGTCAGTACAATGTCGTTGGTCTGCAGTGAAGTAAGTGATGTAGTCATTCAAAATGCAGCATTTGCAGACTATTGCATGTTGCACACTGTCACTTGTGGGCTTAATTGGTGGGTTTGCCGGTCTCTAGGAGGTTGTCCTAATTTGACCTGACAGCAGGTGCACATTTTGGAACAGGTTCCTGTATTATTGTTATCTATTGTCTTTCACCTTTCATTGGTCTAAATATTACGCAGTGGTGAGTAAGTGGCCAGATGACTGCTCGAGGTTGTCTTGGAACAGGCTGGTTGGCGTTAACTAACTCCCACATGTACTCATTCTGCGCGCCGCCTGACCTTGCATTTCAAATGGGCCACGAGCAAGGGTAGCATTAGAATGGACCTTGCTGCTCAATTTTCAACTCCGGTGAAGCCACAATTATTTTGCCAATGTTATCCGCTAGTTCAGAGCTTGTGTCGATTGCTCCAGGGTGACACCCATTTGCATAGTCGCTTGGACCATAAAGGACAACAAACAGCACATGTCGTATTTGTTTTTATAAAAGTTGAATTAATTTAACGAGGATTCTGCTGCTTCCGTCTACGTTATTATCTTGTTTGTACATCTGCTTGGCTGAATTGATTTCATGTCTTGGGCTGTACATCTAAACTGACTTTTATGGATAATTGGTCTACAGGGGTCATGTCTGTCAGAGCACTGGGAATTTTCAGAATCTGCTCAGTCTCCGAAGTGGCATTCTGATTGTGCTAATTGTTATTTGAGGACTGATATTTGGAACATCTGTTTTATTTTGGAACACAATGCTGGAGTGACAGATATTTATATGGGTTATTTTTTCAAGTTTTTGAATTCAATTTTTTGAAGCTTTTCGGTCGAGATTTTCCAGTGTGGATTGCTTCCATGAAAAGCCCGACGCCACTGCTTGTTGATACACTGGCCTCCAAACCTGCCTTTGATCTGTTCATGTCCGATTCAGTGAGTTAAATGTGGCCCAGCGACTGCACCTGAGACCTGGCTGGAAATATTATTCTGTGTCAATATTCATTAACCCTGGGCCATTTCCATCGCCGTGCTCTCAGCAGCCATGCGAGGCTTTTATCTACAGGGGACTCAGCCTCACCACCTTGCATTATATTTTCATATTTAACTGCCTGCTCCAGCTAACAGATTCCGTGTGTGCTTTTAAAACACAATGTTCCACTCTGCTGGCTTTAAATGGGAGGAAACCGAAAACGAAACCCTCATGTCTGCCGTCACGCTGGTGGAATACTTTGACACATTAAAAGCATGGCGAGTATGCAGATGACCCTCGAAAACTCAAATCCTTTATCTAAGCTTCTGTTGATATTTCATCAACGTAAGATCGTTCGGACTGCAGAGTCCGACAGCACTGGGCAGCAGGAGCGCTCTGTCGCGGATGTTAACGGCTTGTAGATTCATGACTTCAGCATCTTCAAGTCACGGCTAGAGGTCTGGCGTTTTCATATCGAACAAGACGGAGACATGTTTTTCCCTGTGATACCACCACTGCTACTTCTTTTCGCCAGACGTGTTTAACCTTCTTTGCTCTGTGACTATGGAACTCAAACCTCCTTTAAACAGTGGCAGAAGTGGATCAGCATTTAGTCATAAATCTCTGTTTGCTGATAAGGTTTTCAGTCAGGAGGCATTTTAGCCTGTGGCACCTAATAACGAGAGCACAGAAAAAATCAGATCATCGCAAGGAACTTAATACACCTCCCAGCAATAGCACTTATTCCTGACAGGCTGTGCCACTGTCTGAAGCCTCCCTTTGGCTCTCATTACTAACACGCATTGACATCCAGTAGCTAGAGCATACACGTTTTAAGCAAAGCTTTGCAGTTTCACCTCCGGCACTGCGCTGTGACAAGCCCCTGCCTGAGAGGGACAAGCTGTGCATGATGGCGGGCCAGCGGCTGATCTGAGTTTTCGCCGAGGTCACTTATTTTAGGCCGTAAATGGATTGAGAGACGGCAGTAAAAGCTGTCTCGATGCTGCCCGCCTCCCCTTTATCCCCCCAACGCCCGAGTCATCGTGGCCGTAAAACGGATGATAACAAAGTGTTGTCCATAAACCGTAGAGAGACAGCTCGGAGAAAGTTGTGCCATGCCCTGTTCAGGACTTCTTTTTTTTTTTTTTTAAAGAAACCCGAGAAGCCTCACATGATTATTAGAAGCTGTGCTACGCCGTGCTATAAACTAAGTGGCGGTAGGAGTTGCGTTGGATTTTTATTAACAAACCCAATGGTTTGTTGCAAATCTTGCTGCAAAGTTGTTCTTTCTGTCCTCTACTGGGCGTACAGCAGAAATCTTTGCGGCCCATTTCCTCTGAATTGCAGCGGTGGAGATTTCTTTTCTTGTGAGGCACTTACGCAGGCAATTGATTTCGCTGTGTCATCACCTCGCATGCGCTAACCACCATGCCTTCTCACTGATAACTTCACTGACTTCAATCAGAAAAGTGAAGCCAATCGATTAGCGCAAAAAGTCCTTGGATTCGCGCTTAGACGAGTAACGTGAGTCACCTAAATGAGTTTTTCCCAGGCATCTAAATGAGGGCGCTCATTGTGTTTTAATAGCCTCATATCTTCCACGCACGCTGAATGCGAACGTTTCACAACCGACCTCGGTGTGTTAAATGCAGCCTGTCATCTAGAACCCTTTTCAATACAGATCTATGAAGTATGTCTTAACTTATAGTGTCTTTAATCTTGTTTAGCTTTTCTCTTTCTCCGCTTACTCAGCTGGAACAATGGCACATTTGGATTTGGGTTGTTAACGTACGGTTAGCCAAGCCTGAATGTGAAACTGTCACAGGACCGATCATCCATAGATGAGCAGGCAAATTGGTACCCTTAACCATGAAGAACTGATTGGTGCGCTTGTGGCTATTACTGCGCAGCTCTTCTTCTTAATCCCACAGAAATCCCTCCTAGCTGAAATTGGGGGCGAGGGTGTCCATTCCTGCCCTCGCAGTTTCATTTCCCTCGCTCATGATTGGCAGGTCGGTTTACTCAACTCAGACTGGGTGAAACAGCTAGCCAATATTTCAGCCTTAACGCGTCAGGCTTGCGGGTCAGGCATTTCTACTCTTTCTTGATGCACATCATCCAACCTTTTGCTATCTTTTACTTTCGGTTGTGTAGAAAAACAAGGTGCAAAAACCGGATGATCAAATCCCCCAAACCAACCCCCCCCAGACGTTAAATCTGTGGGAGGAACTCATATTCAAGGTGATTGCCCTCTCTCTCCTCTATCTAATGATGCATTGTGATCACAACCTAGTTCATTGATTGCACCGATGCAAATGGGGCACAGCAGGACGCATGATCCTTGTATCAGATGAGCAGGCTTTTGTTGTGTTGAACAAAAGCTGTGAACACGTATGATTATTAATCTCAGCTCGGCAGTGGTTAAAGGAGCTGAGCTGCGCTCAGAACAAATTTCCCTGTTCTGGTGTTAAATCAGTGATTTCATGAGCTCAGCTTCCTCAAACATGAATAACAGCTCGCTCAACTTTTTATGAAACAGTATATTCTGTAATAGAATATCCTCTGATATAGTAGTTTAGTTTGAGGCAATGGAAAACACGATTGTTGCTCCTTATAATGCATGCTTTTTGGCAGCAACCTATTAGTTTGCTGTGGTTTCGAAAGTGGCTGAGTTGCAACAATATCCTTCTTTACACATCAATTTCATTTATATTTCATCTCAGTCTATTTTAACACCGTTTTTCCTCGGGGTACTACGTAGTTCCAAAGAGAGTAATCGTGATATGTAATCAGATACTTTACCCCTTTGTCTCATTTGCTTTTCATGTATATTGCCCGGTGTTTTGCCACGGTGTCCGGTGCGATTTAAAATCGCCTCGACGCAATAAAACAACACACCGACACGTCTCAGATATACACTCTCAATAAACCCGGTGTCAGTGAGAGTAATGACATTATTAAAGAGCTATACATATATAAAGAGGCTTCGTCTTTGATTTACTTGGGAAATTAGCTGGACTCCAGAACTGGACTCCACGTTATATACAGTTTTAAAAGAGTAGACATAAAAAAAACCACAATTGCTTTCCGGTCCTCAAATTCGTTTTTAATACATGCCCATTGTAGTCAGGAGAACAATAACAGTTTTATGAAGGTAATCTGTTAAGACAGCCATGCAGAATTAATTAACGGGCCTAGAAATTCGACTTAACTGAGAAAGAACGGGAAAACGGAATAGTATTTGAATACAGAATAAAAGCAATAAAAGCGTAGACAGACTATTTTCTCATTCAGCCGTGATGTCCAGCAACCTGTTACCAACCAGCGCAAAGTAATAGGCACCCAGTCACGCTTGATTCTGTAGTCTGGCTCAGGCGAAATTGCAGCGATCGCACACATTGATCCATGTAGTGATGAGGTGACCTCTAAAACAAATGTCAAAATTCATCTTAACCTCAATGCTCTCAGCAGAGCTTTGTGCCCACTGGGTGCCTTTAGTGAACAATGTGCACAAAGCAGAACATCCCACCACTCGACTCAACTTGCCTGAGTTGTCTGGTGACCCTGTTGACAGCGTGCTTGGGACCGAAAGCCTCATGAATGTCACAGGCGATGTGCAGGCTCATCTCACCAGGTTCTCGATAAAGCTTGAGCTTCAAATGGAAAACTGATTTATCTATCCTTTCTTCTTTTTCTACATTTTAACTTGCTACATAATTTCCATAACTAACCTGTGCGACAATATCAGGAGACAGAAGCAAGATCGAGAGAAGAATTCCAACTCGATGTAACATTCGGGCTGTTTTGTGAATAACCATTTCTCTCTCATCCATCGTTCTCCTTGGCCCGTGCTACACCTTTCCACCAAGTTTCATGGAAATCAGCTTGGTAGGTTTTCTTCAATCCTGCTTACAATAAAAAACAAACCTCGCTGAAAACATAACCTCCTTGCCGGGGGTAACTAGCAACCGCATTTAACCCATCATAACCCAGACCAGGTAATTACTAAGGACATTAACATGAACATGGTTTTTGTTTGTCCTGAAAACTTCATGAAAATACAAACCTCCAATTCAGGTGGCCTTTTAGTTGCATCCCATGGGATCCCAGTCCCGATACACACCTTATTTGTATCTCTTCATAACGCATTATCTTTTTAATTCAAATAATGTATTCAAGAATATCCTATATGGGAAAAAAATAAAATAAAATCTTCTCATTCATAGCAAGCAATACCATTAGCCATCTCACTGTTTGTCCCTGCTGCTCATTGCTAAACCAGACATGTCACAAGCTGGGGAAGGCGAGCCATCTTCTGATGAGATCCATATCAGCAGGCTACCGATGATAATCATGCAGTGTGCTGGCAGAAAAGCATAATCAATCTGCTTATGGTTATCAGGAAAAAATGCAACAGTGTGTGCGGGAAACAGAGTCTCCTAAATAATTAACTTACTGACCACAGACTGCTCTGCCTGGGCTGCATTAACCTGATGCTGGGCCACTTTCACTCACATTAGCCACTAATGGAATCTTCAGTGCTGTATATAAAATAAAATCCATGGAGTGTGCAATGCGCATAAATGCAGAGGTCAGAGAATTTCTGCTGCAGTTCACAAACCTCAGACCTTGTGTACTATTCACAGCAGTGTTAGCAGCGGTGTTTTGGCGGCCCCCGGGAGCCCAGTGGACATGGCTGGCCTATTTCTAATTCTCTTAATGTTTTCTCTTGCTGTTCTTCTCCTGTCTGGATGGTGAGAGATCGCAGTAGTGTGTTATTGCACTTTTCCATCTTTTTCATTAGCGAGCGGGTGCAGCGGACCGTAGAGATTGTCGTTTGTTCTCAGAAACGGAGTGGACGAGTAAATAATAAGATAAAGCGGGGAAAAGAAAATACAACATCTGTAGTCTCACTTGCACCGCAGAGATAGCCATCACTCAACGTTGTTGTGACAGGTTGCGGCATGTGCTGGGTAACTCTTGACAAATTGATTAATTGTATAAAGCTTGTTTATTTGTACAGTGCCGTTTCAAAGGAACAAATACAGTGGAGGATGCGCGCGCGAGCGCGGGAGAGCGAAAGGAGGCAGTGAAAAGTAATTGCCACACTGTGGGCAGTTGAATTATTAGCACTGATCCACAATCTGCAGGCTGTGCTGAAATTTGGTGCCTACTTTGAGTTGGACTGTTGTAATGTGGGTTCATTGATGAGACACCTGGATTTTAATAAGCAATACACTTACTTATATGTCAAAGTGATGACTGCTTGAATACTTATTTGAATGTTTTGTGTCCCCAGAAATATTAATGAATCATGGCTCATAGGTGATGAATAGCCTATTATTTGATTCATAACAAAACAGTTAGAGGTCCAGGGGTGCACGAATAGAGCCTGATTAGTTTTCAGCATGCTCCTCTGCTGTTCATGTCGAGACTGGTTGCGCATCTGAATTAAAAAGCAATGATAAAATATACTGCTAGTTACCTCTTGGCGTCGTGCTGCTTTTCAGAACTAATTTCCTGCACAGGTTTTCTCTTACCACTCAATAGCATGCCTGTGCTCAGCCTCTTTGGCCATCCTGTGCCGTCTCCCTCTTTCGTATTCAGCCAGGTTAATATAGTTAATGTCATTTAAATTCAGTGTAGGAAAAAGCAGTGAAAAGTAGCTAACATTATGACAGGTTACTGGTAGGACGTGCGCACGTGTGTGTCCGCAAGGAATGTTGAATGCTGTGCAAAGTATGTGCAGAAGGTGGCTATCCTGACAATTCCTTTAGAATTTGTTGGTATAATTCGGAATTCATTGTTCCATCAATGATTATAAGCCGTCCCGGCCCAGACGCAGCAAAACAGGCCCAAACCATGACACTACCACATCCATGTTTCACAGACGGGAGAAGGTTGTGGTATATTAGCAGTGGGTTTTTTTTGCTAATCCTAGAGGTCCTAAGTTCACATACTTTTCCCACTCAGGTAGTTATAAACATTCATCATTAAAATTCCAATATACATACTTTCCTCTTTATCTCAAGGGATTACAAAGAGTGTTTTTGACATTGATAATATGCTGCAAGGAATCACAGTTTTTGCAATACAGCTTGGAAATCAGTATAAAAACCAAATTTTGTTTAAAAAAAAACAAAAAAAAACAGCATTACACTTCATTCATCAATCTACTAAACTGAAGTGACTTGGCAGGAGTTCACTGCCTGCTGTCAGTCAGCTGTGAGTGAGATTTATCAGTAATTTCATCAGCATAAGCATTTTATTAAGAAGACTTGTTTTACAGCAATTATTAAAACGACAAATACGTCAAAAATATAGCAATAAACGAGAAACCCACTTTCCGAACACAGTCCTCAGGCTTCATTTCCCAAATTTAAAGCTCCACAATACAGCATTCTGCCCCCTGACCCCCCCCCCCCCCCTTACCCCTCTCTCTCCACGTGTGTATCAGAGCGTACTGTGGCCATCAGGTGCCCGTAGCGTACTTCCAAGCACTTACATTCACTCTCTCTTGATTATTCTGTGCTAAATAATAAGTACGATCCTCCATTTTTCATCATTTGGCTAATCAAACTTGTTCTCCGGCTCCTTTCTTCTTCTTTCTAAACTCACGAAAACACAACCATGCGTAGTTACAGGTAATTATACACTAACATACTTAGGAATATTATATTCATTCCTGCTAATAGACCCCCTAAATCCTACAGTAGTGCACCTTTAACAAAAAGACAAATTGGACAAGCCAAGCTCATAAACTGAGCAGCGATGGGTTAAACTTCTATGAGCTTTTTTTTTTTTTTTAAATACATACAATAAGGTTTCCAACTGTGTTTAGGATGCGTAGTATACTTTACTTTGTTGGATTTGTTTGGATTTCTTATGGAAACGGATAGTCTTGCTGAAGGTGACAGTCTTGTAGACAGTGATGCTCATGGTTTCGTCTTGTCTAGTGTGTGTCGGAGACTAAATACCTGAAAACATTTGATTGTAGTCAAATATCTAAGCACTCGGAAAAGTTCACAATCAAAATTCATTAACTTCGTAGCTGTAAAAGTAAAACCATGCTACTGGTCCATTAAGTCTACTGATACCTTAAACGAGCAGCTCAGCAGGCCGGTAGATGTACATAACTAATCTAAAGGCTAAATATGAAAGAAATTTACGAAATTGTGTTGAATGAGTCCAATTAAATAGAACTGATATATATTTTACACAAGTATTTTATCGTGTGCGTCTTAAAGGGTTAAAAATAAATAAAGCGTTTGTATAACAATGCTTGCAAAACCTACCGTTTATTCCATGCAATCAAAACTAGCAAAAAAAAAAAATAATACAAAATATATACATACATATATATTTTGTTATTGTTATTGTTCAGATACGTCAAGAACAGGCTTGGCTAGATTATAGTTCTTCCTCTCTGCTCATGTGGGCACCATCAGCAGCAGGGAACAAGTCGAAATGTTTCCGTCCCCACAAAAAAGTGCAATTACACATGGGCACTTGCCCTTTAGGGCAGCAGGTGGCGTCACTCTGGAGATTAATTAGTATGGACATGGTGCTGCTCTGTCACATCACAAGTGTAATCTTGCTGGCCCAATCTGCAGAACTCACACCGAGACACCAGGAGGCTCTTCTGTTAAGCTCTTCTGTGAGCAAAAAAAAAAAAAAAAAAGAAGAGAGAGAGAGAGAGAAATGGGCAAGTTCGAAACGTGTGAGCTGTAAGGACAGCACAATTATCCATCAATCAATCAGCTGAGTTTGATTATAGCTGGAGAAATCGTAGTGCTTTATGGGGTGATTGATGCCCCTGCAGGGTCTTTCCTGCCTCCGAATTCAGCCCCTACAACATGCCAGTCGCTATATCTTACTCAGATGATTGCTCTGTCTGTCTGTGACTCTGTCTGTCTGTCTTCCTGTCTGTCTGTCTGTATCACTCACACATGCATGCACACAAACACACACACAGAATATTCCTTTTGTATATTAAAGGGTTTTAACCATCTGGAGTTTTATTTACAAGCTCCTTTTCTCAAATCTTATGTAACTTTACAGCATTAATCATGCACTAAGAGAAAACATAGCTAAACAAATGTAGAGCAAAAAAACCACAACAGATGAAAACAAGCAAAAAATGAGTGTCTAAGGGCAAAGTGACTTCCTGGTGAAAAGTGATCTTAATATTTTGTATTTTGGAAAAAGAGGGGTTAAAAGCTGTACATGCTCCGTCCACATTTACGTTTACGCCTGGATTCCATACCACTGCAGAATTTTCAAGCCTGGAGAGTTTTGGAAGTGCTGCTGGCTCCGTTTTAGTTTGAAAGTGGCATTTTAGGGTGGATGGCCAGAAACGTAGAGCTTTGGAAACAATGAAGCAGACATCCACGTCTGTTTTTGTTTTGAAACTCCGTTCTAAAGCTAAACCATATTAACATGGATGTAGCCTAAGAAAAATGTGTGAGGGTGTGTGTTGAATGGCTTGATATGGATTTTATGCTTTACTCATACGTGTGAGACTGTAATGTTTAATTCACACCAACTCCAAGAGATGGTTGGCTGCCCAACAGAACTGGTGTGAACAAAACACAGTGATTAACATTGCGGTTTATCTTTTTCAGGACACGTTACTAAACACACTTACAGTGGAGTACGTATGCAGTTTTATGTAATCATGTATTTTTTTTCTGTTGCGGGGGACCAGGTGCTGACTCCTCGTTGTATTGCACTGACTTCTGGTTTCCCTCAAAAGACAAAAAGAAATGGGAGAAAAAAGAAAAAGCAACACTGCAAGGCGATATCTGAGACCATGACGTCATGTTATTTGTCATTTGTATCATATTTAAAGTAAGAGCGCTATCCTGTATAACTGCAGAGGACAGAGGAAGGCAGTGATGTAAACTGATAACTCTTTCTAACGAGTTTTGTATGTTTAGTAGTCTGGCTATAATTTTGGCAAATAAAATATAATAAAAAAGGATGTCGTGGGTATCATGAAATAAAGTTTTGTGATATCACGCTGAGTGGGAGAGGGAGGCATGCAGCGGCGCAGAGGTGGAAGATTGCTGTCTTGATGAAGAAAACCACATTTTTTTCCCAACTCTCCAAGATTATGGGTAGTATGAGAAGACTTGGCAATGATTTCACGTGTATCAGTACTCAGATTTTCACGCAGGCTTTGGCACCAAGGACATTGTTTTAAGCGTTTACGCTTTAGTTGTTACGTTTTATGGACAAAAGGCACCGTTTATTGGCTGCTCAGCATCAGCGATTAGTGATGTCTTCTCACAGACGGCAGCTTTCTGATTCTATGTGCAACATTCAGAACTTTTTAGAGTTTTCTTTTAGTGCTTCAGAAAAGTAAAGCTGTTCGCTCTGCTTCAGAATTGCTGATTTGGCTTTTGAAATTGTAATAAAACAATAAGAGCTGTAGCGCTGACCTTGCGTGGGCCTGGAGCCTGGAATTGCTTGGGTGAGAGACAGAAATAATTGAGATTATAATGAACGTTAGGCTGCTTGTTAGGCATTAAACATCCAGTTAGCATCTGATAAACCTCCAGTTGATGTTGTGAAGAATGTTTCACTGATGCCTGATTTCAGTCACTGCTCAGCTTAAGTTGTCCGAGGAATGTAGATTAATGATGCCGTTTATCCTGCAATGTTTCCATGTTCGCAGTGACCTCGAGGCCTTGTGTTCATGTCACGTCACTTGGGGCAGCTCTCTCTCGCTCTCTCTCTCTCTCTCTCTCTCAATCCACCCCCCTTCCTCTCTGCTGTACTGTAATTACAGGTTGCAGGGAGATCCTGTGTCTTCATACATTAGTCACCATCCATGCTTTTAGTCTGGAGGTATGACTCACCAAGACGGGCTTCATTAGTCAGCTCAGCTCCAACTTACAGAAATGTTTTATATTTGATGTTGTTTCTGCTGAGTAATGGTTCACAAAGATTCTTGTGACAAAAACTTTGAAATACCAAATATACACATATAGTCAGCTCCAGTGTGCCTGTTAAAGTAAAGCATTTTTGTCCGTCTAAATAATCTATAGTTTATTTCTTCAACGGTAGCAATGGCAACCTTAAGCCTGATGTTAAGGACTGATAAAATATACAATAAAAAATATAATAAAATAGCACAGATATTGTCGAACCTATGTTCAAATATTCCACTTGGACCCGGACTATGCTCGAAATGATCCGTATTGCTGTATACCCGGAATACAGTATAACCCACATGCCAGAAATTCCTTAAAAGCCCTGACATTTGCTATAATTCTTAGATCTATTCCTCTCCTGCAATTATCTTGGATCATGGCTGCAGGTGGCGGTGGAAGTGAGCCCGCTAACATCCGCAACAATGATATCAGTTGACACGCAATCAGTAATCAGACCAAATTGTTCCACTAATCAATGCAATATGGAGACATAGAGGACTATGATTGCTCATAAGGGCCAAAAACATATTGGATTTTGAGTTTATGGTGTCTCTGGAGTTTGAATGAATGAGTTCCGGCTCATTCATGTCGAAACATCTGTTATTGTAAAACGACATATTGCTACGCGATGAAAGATGTCACAAAACGCAGGCTGTGCGCGATACTCGGTTAGCGAGTATAAAAATATAATCAAACTGAGCCAAAAAAAATTGACAGCGTGTATCGTTTACGGTCCATGCACGAATATAGACATGGTAAAATGGAGCATTATAAATAATCAAATAATTAAATGACGAGTTAGGCTACAATGTATTTCCTGGTTATAGACTTCTGCAGTGGAATTCGTCATCAGGTCATCATCACCACGGCAGAGGTGTGGTGTAGAGGCCATAGTCATAGGCACGATGGCTTTGGAGCACTACATTAGCAGTATTTTCACAACGGCTCTTTCGCAATCAGTCGACGATTAGTTCAGAAGGGAGCAGCCGGAGAGGGTTTTCTGCTCGAAGTATGAGGAGATTCTGTGCTGAGACATGGATTCTTTTAAACGAGCAGATTACCCGACGCAGCCTTGAAATTGGAGTTGGTCAGTGCTATTGCTGGGGTGATGACGAACGATTTGAAATTCCTACTGGTTAACACTTGCTTACTGCCAAGCGCATGAGTTTGTGCTTACTAAAATCGTATTCATTTTCTAGACAAGGCCAGGATTTGGGCGAAAGATGATGAGAGGCTGTATGAAAGATGTCAACGTCACAGAAGGACGAGTGAGAAGAGCCATGTGTCCGACATACCATGAAGCCAGATTCTCTGTAAGATTTAGAAAATGATCTGGTGTCCTGCATAGAAGCAGTCTGTTGGCTATATGATGGTTTTTCTTATCTAATGTTTGGACAGCTGTTTATCACATGCCTATTCTATGACTGTCTGGATTGTTATACCTCACTTTTCATTCCGGTCAAGGGTGCACGCAATCTTAATCCGACATATCATAACTGACAATGAAAAGAGAAATACAGAGAACTATTTTGCAGACCAAGCATCAAACCTTTATTAAACAGTGAAGTCATAGAGGCACTGTTCTTTCTTGTAGACATAAAAAGATGTGTTTGAAAATGAAACTGTAAAAACATAAAAAACGGGAAAGAAATTGTTATTTCAAGACACAATATTATGTTGTCTGCTTTGCTTTTTTTGGCTTAGCACAAGCATATATTTTGGTCAAAGCTTACATTTACATGAAGCTAAACGTTTAAAATAAACTTTACGGAGTAAATCTTGATAAAAAACTTTGATTTGAAAAGACTGCTTTTCACCAACATCCATCAATCTGCCACAGTCTTCATCCCTTTGAATGGCAGAGTGGAAAGAACAATAGATCATTAGTTTTGAATGACAGACAGTGAACACATGTAGCCTACATCATGTGTCACACTCACAACTGCACAGTCCCCACACCAGGGACCAACGTGGGGACCTCCAGCATGGGACGCGAACGCTCTGGCAAGGACAGAATGTGAAAAGCAGTTTTCTGTACCTCACTCTTCCCTTCGCTCCCTGCAGTCCCTGGACATCACGCTAGGTAGTTGATGGATTTGGAAAATACTATGTAAGTGTAGATTCACAAAGAGAGGAAGCAGTTAACGCTGCTGGCAGATTTGGTCCCTAATCTCACGCATGAATGCAGAATAACGGGCCTAACTTTAGTACCCTCTGACTCAGGTGGTTATGTGGTGGTAACTGCACAGGGCCTCTTGCACTTAGCACACGTTCCCCTGGACAGTTGACTCACACTCAGTGAATCTTATTACGACCATCCTAGTGGGACTGCCCTGCCAATATATAAGATAAACATACAGAAAAACTGAATAAACCGAGGATATCTACTACTGTAGGACCATCCGAGCCTGTTAGATGTTGTTCCTACACTGACATGATGTTATCATACAATTGGAGAGTAAACAAAATGCACCTCTGATATAATCTGGTATGTGCAAAAGAAAAACGAGTTCCGCCTGATGCGCCAGATGAAAAGATGGGCATAGCCTCCGAAAACCTCAAAATGGCACATTGGATTAAAGCCCACTGCACTGAAATGCCTAGATCCGGATGGGAAAATTGCAACATTTGCATTGTATGTATACAAGCTCTGTGTTATCAGTAAAAGTTCTCTGCCCAGGATATCAAGGGTGCATGAGTATTACTTTTCTAAATACACTGAAATTCAAGTCATTGGATTTATTGTAAATCGGTTGGAATACAACAGGAATGAGACTACATGGCTATATGGGAATATTCACGGTGATTAAGATGATGACAGTTATTTCTCTGAGGTTTGAACATGGATGAGGTGCTGTAGAAAGTGTACAGCGTTTCTGTTATATCTACCTAAAGGTCAGGGATGCAGGCTGCAGACAGACGTAGATGTTTTATTAAAATACTTGTGCAGACAAATACAAAAACAAGAGACAAAGATCACGGTGTGAAACAGGCAGGCGAGACAGACAGACTGTCGAAGGTAGATCCAAAAACGCAAAAGAAAAAAAGAATACATTACTTGGAAAACCATGGAAACAAACAGGAAGATAAGACTCGGTAAAGGCACACTGAATTAAACTGGGAAAATGTCCTTGAATAATGTCCCTGTGATTGAAACCAGGTGCAGGAAGTTAATATTCATGCGACTGTGATCTGTGGTACAGGGTATTGCAGTCCTCAGCCGCCATATTTGAAGGCCAGTGAGACGGCTGGGAAGCGAAGTCCGGAGTGCAGGCAGGTGCAGTCGTGACACCAAAGCCATGCAGTCTCTCTTTACTATGTGACAAATTCAATCTGGACTGAAGATGGTGAACCTTTAAACACTTAATTCCTTGTTGAGTCCTTCTATTTACAAAAATGCAATGAATGCAAAGGGCAATAATTATCTCAAGTTCACTGTAATCAAATGATTTCAAAGGAGGCATAGTGTAGCTACATTTATCAAAAATACTTTGTATGTGTGCGTATAATCGCGCATATGTAACGATGCAATCTGAAATATATATTTAAATGCATTTTGACATACTGTTTATGTCATCAGATTAGTCTGAGAGGAGGAGTCTGCCATGGCACTGCTGGAATGCCAGGCATGGTTGGCATTCTCCTGGACCAGTGAGCTCTGCCACTTTTTTCTCATGTGCACTCAAGATGCATTGATGAGTGCTGAGAGCAGCTCTCTGAGATGGATCTTGGAGTGCTGCCATATAACAGGGACGTGAAGCCAATTCATTAAGGGCTGGCTTCCTACTCTGCGCTCAGCACACCCAGTGCACCTGTGTCACTCTGGAGAGGCCCATGACTCACACTGGGCAGACCGAATAGAAAAACTGCCCCGCAGCCGTTTACTGCTCTGATGGTTTTAGAGTTCTGTGTTGGCACTAACTGCTGATCATATTGCAGGAGGGGCATGCCACGTAAGCAAAAACCACCAGGGTAGATAACTGCTAACGTTTCTGTTTTAAAAGATTAGCATATAAACAAACCAAAGCCAATTCGGGGAATTTTCTCTAAAGGCTTTATTGTTATATTCTCCGTGCAAAGGCAAGTTAACATGTAAGGGATAAAATCCACCAAGTCTGTCATTGCTGCAAAATAAACCCTGACAGTGTGATGCAAGACCCTGATAGGAAGCAGAGAGGCCTCGAATCACCCTGTAGAGGTTTCTTTCGCAATAATGACTAGCTCGCTGTTCATTTTCCCATTTCTTACATGGCTACTTACTAAAGAAATCATTGACTTGACACTAAATTGACTTGATTTTATGTTAGAAAACAGTTGCTGAAAACAAGTGAAAAGACTGTAAACTATACATCACTGAATTGCGAAGTTTGTCATCATTTCTGCGTTCCGGATTTTTTGGGCGGGTCAGAAATGGTGGCTCGATGGCGCACTAATTAGCATAACCCCTCCACTAACTCTACAACATATAAATATTACATATAAAGGACATATAACGGAAAAACACCTTTAATATATCAGACTTACCGAACATGTCTTCTGTTTAACAAGTTGAGGGTTAGCATGTCGCTGTGCATGCTCAATTTAAGCTCTCTCCTTCTTCGTGCATGCGTGGGTTCCCTCCGGGTGCTCCGGTTTCCTCCCACAGTCCAAAGACATGCAGATTAGGTCAACTTTCTACTCTAAATTGCCCATA
>JAQQZR010000023.1:28633993-28656915 GCA_030068235.1 Notoglanidium macrostoma
GTGTGTGTGTGTGTGTGTGTGTGTGTGTGTGTGTGTGTGTGTGTGTGTGTGTGTGTGTGTGTGTGTGTGTGAACATTATATCTGTTCCATGAACTGACAAGTTCTCAGATTTTCTGCACAATCAAGCTAGTATGGAACGATCCATTTTTGCAAACATTATATAATTAAACCTCTACATTAAAACACGTTTACGACTCATGTGCGCGCTTCTTGCTTCTCCTTCTTGCCTCTCTCAACTTGAGCTACATGAACGGATAATCTGAGCAACTTTCTTATCTTGAGTCCGGTTGTTTATTTATTATAAATCATAAATATGCAGTAGAGCTAAAATCAAATACGCGAGGAAATATAGCAAAGGGAATTGTGTTGCATGATAGGACTTTGACAGTTATGATAGTTAATAAACCTACACAAAGAAGACTTAGGTGGTAGCTAGGCTACCTAAAAACATAATCTCAGTAGTAAATTAGCATCTAATTAAATCCTAAATCATGTAAGAGCCAGAATGCAAGACAGATGGATATGAATTCTGGCAGTGCCTCCAGTCCAGCTGTTGATGAACTTTGCCAGCTCCGTACACATATGCTGTCCATTTTATACATAGACAGCGCAAGGCCTTTCATCGCTCTCCCACTCTGACTCCTCAAACCTCCAGCTCTCCCTCCAGAGCTGCTATACTGAGATACCCTGCTTTAGTCAGTGTGGTAATAGGCCTGCCAGTGGTGATGAAGGGTATGTTTAACAGTCAAATGGCTTTGGCTGAGAGGGAGGTGATGAATGGCTATTTTTGTGCACGAGTGAGAATCATAACAGTGACGTTGTAGGTGCTGCACATTTTATATAGATGAAACACCATGAGCCTGGCACATGGCAATTAATGGGCTTATTTGAGTCTCTCATTATGTAAAGACTGATTTCCTTATTAGCTGACTTCATGGTCTACCTGAGTCTCAAGTTTTCCTTTTCAACTCAAAATAATAGTCGCAAAGAACATTACTGAAGTTCAAAAAGTGCATAATAGTATTTCCTCAAGGACTAAACGAGATCTATGTCATGGAAAGTAATGCATAACATTAACAGTCTCCGAGAGACACAGTGGATATGCACTACATTGGAATGTGGTGCTATGGCATGGACTTGTACGTAGGAACTCCTTTTTCCATTTTAATTTTTTGTTTTGGCCACTGGGCGATATATATACGTCTCAGCCAGTGACCAATTAATCTTCCTGAGAGAGTTAACGATTTCTGTCTAGCTCCCTCACCACCTGTACGGTGCACTCGATACTTCCTGTTTGATGTGCAAATAATTAGTAGAAGCTTCACCCCAAAGTTCATGGTTCTCTCCTCTGCCTTATTACACGGAGGCAACAGGCACATACAAATGGGCTGCCAAGGACAGGTGAGTGTTGACATTCAACATATAATGAAGCACATGACTGGCAGCAGCGTGATGAAGAAGGTGGATCACTTGAAATAAAAATGATCTTATAGCTGTTATAACGAGCTTAACATCAGGCTCGATCTGCATTTGTTTGGGTCACATATTGACTGAGTGTGTTGTGGTTTTTGAGGACGTGATGGGAGAGATGAGTTTCAAGCGCATTATGGATGCTTGATATTGACAGTGCCGGGACCGCTACCAGTTTATGATGTCCCGTGGCTTTTATGACTGCTCAGAAGGCCACAGCACATAAACCGGGTTCACAGTTGATAGACAGACTGAAGTGGAAATTCCCTGCTGGGAACATGGCACTCAGTGACAGCTAGACGGCGTGTCGTGTCTCTGTCAGATTACACATATATAACCTGCTTGCTACTCATGTTTAACAGCAGTGTAGCAGTAATGCAAACTGAGATGTACGTTATTTCAGAGCACCTGAATGTTAATTTGTGAAAAATATAGCGGTACTTGAATTACTCAAAACAGCATCCAAAATGTTTAAAGGTAAACTCATGCAACTTTCTAACCATCCAAAAATGTCCATTTGTCCAAGTACTACAGTTAAAGTGCGGTACTAGTTAAAGTGTGAACATATTAAATACAAAATATGCATTTTACACCCATCTATTTAACTGCTCATGAGTTTGGATGAAATAAGTCTTTAGCAACTCACTGTTTAATTGTTGAACTTTTGGGTGTAATTTTAATGCAGTTGAATAACACAACACAGTACTTTCAGTAATATGCATACAGATGGCAAAGTAACCGAATTACTGGTGATACTGTTCACATCATGAACATAATGTACATTATGTCTATAATACATCTGGTAAATGCCGTTGGGCACATTTTGTTGGAGACGTTTGGGTTGGCTTGTTCCCAAAACAACCCTCTTCCATTGCCTATTATCAGAATTGCCTATTATTATTACTTGTGAAATAAAATTACGTAACAAATACAAAAAAAAAACCCCAACATTCAGCAAAACAGGGTGATAAATGAGAACAGTAAGAAACATAACGGTACATTTTCTATATAAATCACTTGTCTAATATCCACTGGGAAACCACTAATTGGTTGATTGGTCTAGGAGAGGAAAGCAAACAGATTTGTTTTGTGTACCACTGTTTAATTGGAATTAACATAAAATTTATTGTTGGTAGGTCTGAAACGGTCCTTTACACCTGCTGCCCTCCTGCACTCTGCCATGGTTGAAGACTGTACGAATCAGCTCAAAGTTCTGACTGATCACCTTCATCCTATGAAGAAACGTTTCTGTCACAACAGGAGTCCACAGGGAACAAGGGCTCACTAGATGGTCTGACACGCGAGCATTAAAATGATATTCCGTGGCCTTTACAGCCACCAGATGTCAAAACAATGAACCCAGTGTGAGATTTTGGACCGACATGTTAGACAGCACGCTTCACCACAACCATCAAAACACCAAGCCAGAGATTATCGTTTGGAAGAACAGTGTCCGTTCCTCCAGTACAGTTTCAGAGACTTTCAGAGAATCCTTACTCAGCAATTATTTTTTATCATCTAATATGAAAACACATTATGCACGAGCTGATGTTAGCATGCTAGTCAAATCACCAAGCAATCACATACACACTGGAGTGAGCAGTAGCCAAGTTTAAAAACACAAAAATACAGAGAAACATACAAACACGTCCCATGAGTCCAGCTTGTAATATATCCTCTTATAACATAATATTGTTTTGTTTCTCAATTGATTCGGGTTCGTTTCCATTCTTTTGTATCACTTCCTCTTCCTCTTATCTCCCCTGATCGTTCGCAGGCTTTTGTCTATCACGATATATTTGGACTCCTTTTGTGTCTAAAGTAGGGATTTGATGACATTTGATATATCTGAGCTGTCTGACATATACCTTCATACCGTTTTGACCCGACACCCCTGACATCCTGAAACATCCAACATCGGACTGACTGTCACAGCAATCCAAGAACATCATTATAGAGTGTTTGGGTTTCTTTTTTTTTTTTTTTGCCTCGTAGGTTTTCTTTTCCATTTTTAACCAAATAGAGCACTGTAACTTTACAGTCTTTCAAGCACAGATTAGAACAAGCGTACCTGAAAGCGCTCACAGCACCCAGCATGCACTTTTCTTTCCTGCACTGTTCCTTGAGCATGAAAGTTCCTACAAGAGAAGTAGTTTCACCTTCAGAATCCTGAGCACCACTGAAAAGTGTGTAGGTATCTCTTTTTCCCTTTTTCTTTTTTCTTCTTTCTTTAACATCTCCTGGCATTTGACATTATTCTCCAAAGTAAAACCTTTTGCTTTTCATTTCCAGAGTTTTGTAGCAAGTATGGGATTTTATCACAACATAGCCCTGGCAAGATTTTACTTTGAACGCTGTTATTATTTCACGATGAAGGATCGAGCGTTCTCTTCCAGTTGACGCTACACGGTACTGGTGCTCTACACTGTGTACGTTGTCCTTGTTGTTGAGATGTCATCGTGCTCAAAGACAAGGACACAAGCATCCATGGTTCTATAACACTCGTTTGCTATGAACGTAAATACTGTGTAAACAATTGCACTGTAAGTCTAAGAGGAAGAATGCTGCATAGAAATGTTGCTGCATCTGGAACCCAAATCACAATGAGAGGAGGTTAAATATGTGACTGTCGGGGGTCAGGGATGATTTTTTCAACTCAACCACATATGGGGGTGATGGTCAGGTGTCCACATACTTTTGGCCATATAGTGTGTATGTGATACCTCATTGAATCTGCATTCTAATTGAACAGTAATTCAAAATGCCTGGCCAGAGATTGCGTGTTCTGTGAGTTATTATAAAAAAAAGGCGAGAGATAATGGAAACAGATTCTTTTTTTTTTTTTGGAACCAAGAAAAGAAGGAAGGATGTCCATAGCAGGGATGCTGAGAATATTCTGGAAATGCTTGGATGGCTCTTTGATTTTGTAACGCACCGTGCTACCAACTCCAACTTCCATGATGTTAGAGGAAATGTTTCAAACCGACTCATCAACTCATGACAGAATTTGAAATTGTTTTTGTTTTCCTGTCATGGCGTCGTTTCTTCAAATGAACTTTACATTGCAGCATAAAAAAGAAAGTATAGATGGTATCGTACAAACGTGTAGGTTTCAGCTTAGCTGCTTATGTTTTCTTTTCAGGAGAATCCCCCGTAATTATCTCTTAATTAAAATAAAACTATACGGAGGTATGCATGAGGTGTTTTCCATCCTGGAAAATATCTGAAAATGCATAATGTTAAAAGGAGATGATGTTTTGATGTGTAATTTTGCATGTGTAATTGGAGGAAGTAATCACTTCCCGTGTACGCAGAAAGCCAGACAGGACCGAACAGTGTGATATTGATTGTGCCGGTTACTTATTAGCTGGCTGAATTAATGCACTGGTGCCTTGCTGACTTTTGATCTTTTTGTTTTATCTTTTTTAATTGCATGTCAAGAGATAGATGACAGTTATAGACAAAGCAAAATTGAAATCCTTTATTCCCCAAGCTCTCACAAATTGTTTACAAGGTTAGAGTTGTATCTCGTTTCAGGACTTTGGCAGTTTAGGTAAGCTATGAATATAAAAGAGAACATATCAAAAATATAGAGGTTTGATGCTGACGATCTGTGGCTGTGATTTAAAAATGATTTGAACGGGGCTTTTTAATACAGACAGAAATGATGAGGGTTAGGGAATGGTGTTTTGGAGGGGGGGTTTGGGACACAAATCACTAAATTCATCTCAGATGCTCACTTATACCTTATTCAGAAATTAAAATGATTTGTGTTGCTTCCATTTGCATAATTATTATAATGTACTAAAAGACTTTTCCCCTCATTATGGATCGCTTTCACACATGATGAGTCAACTTTCAGTCTTCCTGGACTCTTTCCCATACTGTAGGTCAAAAAGGCGGCACATGATTGCTCATTTCTTCAATAGGATATTCTGGTAACGCAAACGTTTGGCACTGGGCTGCATTTGCATTGCGTGCCCCTACAACAGCAACAAAACCAAGTTGATCGCTAATATGTGTACATCTCGACAAATACCTCAGACTAACATCTAACTGCGCATTAAGTGAAAATTTGCTTTGATTGCACAGATTGACACGCTTGCTTAAGTCCTTCTGCCCCTGGGCAAACATCGTACAAGCCTTTACCTTCACCGTAAAGACAACATCTTATCCAATTACCTCTGTCAATGTTGGCTCGGCTGTTTTTCTACAGTGATTGAAAGCTTATTGACCCGGGTCTTTTGTTTCTCGGCAGTATATGACCCCCACAGTGACAGTCATGGTTATGTTTTGCTATCTAGGACAGTAATTCACAATTCCGACTAATCTTTCCTCAAGGCCAGAGCGCTGCCATCACTAAAACAAGATCACTTTAAATTGTCAGCTTTATCTGTCAACCCACTGCTTTCTAATTTACATGAAACACCCTTAACCCTTTCTGTACTGAAGCCTTTCTGGAGGAAGGATTACTCTGCTCCAAATAATTTACCACTAATGTAGCACTGAGGTGTTATGGCAGAACAGAAACTCTATTACAGATGTAATAATGATAGCATCATAGCGTAACGTGACTGGATGCAGCGGTTCTCCGTACTCATGGGTCTGTTAAAGGGAGCTGAGCGTAAGAAATGAAGATGGATTGAAATGGGTGACCTATTAAATGTAGGAGTAAAGCATTTATTTAAATTTACAGGCAAATAAAACCGAGTGGTTCCCAGATACGGACCTGATCCCTTGCCCGGCATACTTCGAAACGTTTTTTTTTTTTTCCCCATTTAATCAGCTAATTAACGAGCCCCTCCTGAGGTGATCAGGGAAAACAATATGGGATGTTTGGAGCCATGAGGCTCGTAATTATTAGCATGATTTGGAATTGCCTACACACAATGTACAGTGAGCACTTATGACGTGTTGGATGTTTCACAGATTCAACATATCAGCTGGGTTCCGCAGGGTTCTGATAAACAGTTCTGACTCCTTAGCATTTAAATACAACCGGAACATTCATCCTTTCCATACATTTTGCTGCGTCTGATCTCTGGTTTGTTCTTTTGGATTGCCCTGCGGCCTGATCGGACCGCCATACATTAAACACCACCGATCTGGACAACCTCACAGGAGAAAAAATGCTCCTATGCCCTATCCTAGTCTACACACCAAGAACGATGAAAAATAAATTCGGATCCTTCTTGCTTAGACAGAATCAGATAGAAGCTTGTTCTTTATGAGCATTTGATGAAACCAAGTTATATGAAGGGGCGTTCCCATGAAGTGATCTCCAGGTTGTAAGGTTATTCTGGACGTATCCTGAAATGTTTGAGGGAGGGGCACGGTAGTGAAGGTTCAAGCTCCGGAAACTGTCATAGTCTAGAGTGTTTCCATTTCACAGACGATTTCTTCAGGGCTCTTTGGAAGATTGCCAGTCTGTTTCACCTCCCAATTCGAATGCATGGTGATGTCCAGAGAGAAACAGAAGCACTCTGGTTCTCTATTTGGTAATCTGTATTATGTGCTGTTGTACAGCTTTTCCATGTTTTTTTTTTTTTTTATAGTCATGACAATCCTGGAGCCTAGGGCGCTTTTACATCGGTTGGCCAACATACTTTGAGTAACTGTATTAGGTAAATATATAGCACAGAAAGCTTTACTGGCATAAATTGTGTACATAAGGGTTTCTCTGAAATAATGATGGTGATGCTACAAACACCCTAACACTTCCAAGCTGATCTACATTCTCACCAGAGTTAAGGTCTCGGTGGAGTAAGAACAGATTTCCATGAAGCCCAGGCAGCTTGTTTTCACCCAGCAGGGACTGCAGCGGCTACATGCCGTGATTGGGAACTTTCTCCAGTTGGTGGGGGAGTTGTTGCTGAGCAATTACTGCCAAACAGAAACGAAGTCTACCTGCTCCCCAGGTAGCGCTCCCCAGCAGAGTTAAACCGAGCTCTCATCACACCCCCCTTTGCTTGTAAGCACACTGCTACAGCAGTCAAGAAACGAGAAAATTGTTCACAGTATATATTTTTTGCTGCTGTCTGTGTGTTTTTGTCTGTTTGAATCCTTCTCAGTTGCTCTCGTACCTTATGTGTTTGACAAACACACACACACACACACACACACACACACAGTCCCTGATAAGTAAAAGAGCATTGTGAAGAATCACTGTGAATATCAGACAGCAAGTGTTGGAGATAAGAGAACCTGACTGAAGCCAAAATAGGCAGTTGGTGGTATTAAAAAAAAGAAAGAAAGAAAAAGAATCATGATCTTTGCACCGAAATCTCAAGTATTACACAATAAAAGCAAGACATGGACAACATGGATATGTTTATCTTTGACGATGCTGTAGCATCTTTCATTCGTGTCAGTCTGAGGGAAACAGACTGGCTTTGAGACTAATGCCTCTTGACAATTCACCACTTCTCTACACTCGCCTTGCTGTTCAGCATATGTCAGCCATCCCACTAGGGTTCTGAGCAAAAACCGATGGCCGTTTACATGCATACACTGATACATATCCACCTTTATTGCAAGCTCACAGGTTAACTGGCAATACACGCTCACCAGCCACTTTAACTTTATGTGAGCAGATGGAGATACCAGACCAGGCGACATTTTTCCATCTTCAAATGTCCAGTTTTGGGAGTTTGAGCCCACCGTATCCATATTCCAGTTCTTGGCTGAGAGAGTGGTACCCAATGTGGTCTTCTGCTGTTGCAGCCCATCCACCTCAATGTTCAACATGATGTGCATTCTGTTACATAAACCTTGCTTTTGGTTCCTTGCAAAATGAATTAGACTTCATGGCTAGTTATTCCATTCCTCAGTAAAAGCTAAAAAGAAAAAACCCCATTAATAAGTCAATACTTATGTTTAGGGTTGAATTTATTTGAACCATTTTCACATAAAACGATATGCATCCCAACACTTTAAACACCCAGAATTGATATTCTTATTTATCGCTATGGTTACTGAATAATTCATAGCATTTGCGGGATAATATGCTTTAAAATGCGCAACTGAATAATAAGATGGGACTCAAGTGTGTTTACGCCTTTCAGTGGTATTACATTTCTCGTCTGTGTCAGTCGAGGGAAAACAGCCTGGCTTTAAAACTAATGCTCCTTTTGTCCCTTTGTATCCTTTTGTTGCTGTATTGTTATAACCGTCAATAAAATCTCTTCTCTCTCATATCTCATATATACGCTGTTTGTATTGTTGGATTATATCAATGTTTGAGCTAATTTGTTCTTACAAAAGTTTTCACTGAATTTAGTCTGAAAGCAACATGGTTCCCGTCACCTGATTTGCTCAGTAGGGATTGAAATTAGGCTCCTTCAAAGGCACACGCTGCCCTGGATAATCAATATGGCTAAATAAGTCATGCAAAACCAACTGGGTTTGGCTAAACAAATTACTTTAACAACAGGGGAAAAAGCACAGAGTGTCTGAAGCTGCAGAAGGCCATGGAGAAGCAAACCACAGGTTAAGATGTGTTCTTAGGGAAATCTCAGAGGCAACAGGAGAGGAGAGGCGAAAGGAAATCTTCAAACACTCGACGCCCTATTGCTGTCAGGAGATATAAAAATTTGATAAATGTAGAGGTCATGGTTTGTTACCTTTTTGTCTGGCTGAAAAAAACCAGCCTTCGGTTGTTTTTTCTCGGAATGCTTCAACGGGCTGAAAAAAATGGATTACTAAAAAGATTTAATAAGAACGGCTTTTCAGCGTGTTGATTATACTAGGCGCCTCATCGGTCCTTGCTTTGCTTGCGCTTGTATACGTACCGTACTAACGGACGTGATCCGCAAAGCGTTCCGTATAGGCCTTGAACGATTTCTACATATTGCATTCGTTGTTAGAATTTAGCTGAAACATCAAAAACGACTACACAAACCAGTATGAGTAGTTAAAGTGATTTGTTTGGTCACATTTTCTTTTTTTCGTTCATCTTTAGTAGCCACTTTATCCTTGTCGTCCTATATCTGGATTCTGAGCCTTAATACTGGGCATGAGGCAGGAATACACCCTGAATATTGACCTAAAAGTACGTTTTCAGAAGGAAACACATGGAGACAGGAGGAATACGTACATAAAACACTTCACACACAGTTACCCAAGATCAGGATAGAATCAGGGACCGTCAACGTTGTTGACGTTTAGGAAATAATCTATAGACTTTATTGATTAAAAATATGATGAAAGAAACATGGACAAACATTTGATTAGGCTGGTTCACAACAACATGTCAACGGATTTATCAATACTAATGCAACCATAAGAATTACACGTGATCACGTGGACAGACAGGTTGCATTTCGCCATGTTATGTGCCGGAACTCGAGGAAACGTGACATCATGTGTATAGTATGATAGAAAAATAATTAATTGGAGAAAATCATATCTGAAAAATTCTAACACATGTGGAAAGTGAAAAGTAAATGAGAGATATGTAAAAAAAAAAAAAAAGAAAGAATGCATGCAATACATATGAAAATTCCACTACATTTGAAAATATGTTTAGCAAGATAAAAGCCGCATGTGTAAATTTCACATGTGAGGTTCATGTGACTTTTCTGTAAGAGGATTACAAAAGCCAGGTGAAAGTGGCTACTTTTCCAGCGGATAGGAAAAGCCTACATACCCTTCTTAACAAACAAATAGAAACATTTTAGAAAAGAAATAATAATAAAAATCTTACAATAAATTGGCTGTGTAAGTGTTCAGACCACTTAAATATTACTTTGTTGAAGCACCTTTTGCTTGTAATGCAGCACTCAGTCTTTATAGGTAAGAGCCTACAAACTTAGCACATATTGATTTGGCAATTTTTATTCCACTCTTCGTTGCAAAAATGCTCCAAATCTATCAAAATGCAAAGGGCTCTCCTGTACACAGCCCTCGTCAAGTCATTCCGCAGTAGGACCTAGATCCTGAGCCAGTCCAGTCATGTTGATCATCTTCTTCTGAAGCCATTCCTTTGTTGACTTGGATTTGTGCTTTTGGTTGTAATCGTACCGAAAGGTGAGATTTTCAGCTGGCTAACAGAGGCCTGCAGGTTTTCTTCCAAAATAGATTGGTATTTGGGGTATGCCCTTTACCGCCTTGACTAGCGCTCCAGTTCCAGCTGAAGAGAATCTGTCCCATAGCATGATGCCACCACCACCATGCTTCACTATGGGAATGATGTTCTTTGAGATTTCAAAGAACTAAAAGTTCTCACCAGAGGGAATTTTCTTCACTTGTTGATGATGTCATCTAATGTTCTGGAAATTCTTTCATGCCCCTCTCCTCATCGATATCTTTGTACAGGCTTTGTAAGCTCTTAGCAGAACACAGATGAAACCAAATCGGATGAAACAAAAACCGCGTCACAAAGAAGTGTGTAGGCTTTTTATTATAGCCACTGTATAATTGTACAGTACTTTTGAAGACTCTAGCAAAGAGAGCTAAATTAGAAATGGGGCAGAAATTCTCCCATTAGATGGGGTCAAGACCGATTTCTTAAGAATGGGAGTGATGGCAGCAGTTTCTGGAAGCAGAAAGAACATTATCAGAAGCAAGTGACGTGTTAATGAGATGACAGATGGGTGTGGAGACGACAGAGAGACAATTACTGTGGAGGGGACTAGGGGCAGGATTGGGCAGGCTGGACGACGCGTTCGATTTCGAAATGAGATCAGAGATAACTCTTGGCTCAGAAAAAGAGAAAGCTGTCAAGAGTTTGTCAGGGGATTTATAGAGGGTATCACTGTAATTGAGTGAAGGGGAGGCAGTTGGGAAGTGCTGATATAGTTTGCAGATTTTATCTTCAAAGAAGCTAAGAACTCCTTCAGTCTCACTTGGCTGCAGTTTCTAGTTCCGCTGATTATTGTAATGCTCATTACAATAATCAGTGGAACTAGAAATCGCAGCCAAGTATGGTTGAAGGACTTTTGCGTCTGTGATCAGTCCCATTTATTACAGAGGAAACGCATGGGCAGCATTCATGGCAGCTTTACAGAGAAGCATGTGGGCTGAGTAGGCTCAAGAGTGAACAGTAAGTCCAGTTTTCTTATATGCTTGTAATGCATGAGATGAGAGGTTTCTTTCGGTGCCCTGAGGTCAGGGTCTGATGCAATGAAATCGGAAATCGTGACATTTTGAGATCATGAAGGTCAAAGTTTAGATAAAGTTAGGGTAAATACCCTCATTAGTAGGAATTAAAGTTAGCTAGGTATTACCCAGGAACGTGACTTGCTAGTAATAATCTAGCTACAGCTTAATTTCAAATTCCAGGTCATCACGGCTCATAAATAATATCAGAAAATATTACCTTTTTATATAGGCGCACAATTACTCTTTCTATAAAACATCTTCTCTGTGTGTGCTCCAGCATCTAATTATTCTGGGATTCTGGGAGTTGGACATCCCTGAGATCTCAGAGTTCATAACACGGCACTGACCTGTGTGCACAGAGAACGGTCTAGAAGCAACTTACTGTCAGTTTCACCACACCTGCAGTCAAAGAAGCCAGTTAACGACTCCAAAGTAATAGGTAACAACAAATTAGTGAAGGGCAATAAATCCGTCAAGGTGGAAAAGGTTCCTGGGCGGAAGGAGGAAAGCTCAGGCTTGTAGGCTCACGGAATATTTTGTGTATAGGAGTTACAGGGGTTAAAATGTCCAGAACAAACAAAACCAGATGATGAGAAGAAGAGTCCAAAGATTGGGAAAAACTCAACAGAAACTAAGATACCAGCAGGAAGCAGCAACACAGCTTTTCCTGCCCAGCATACCTTCGACCAGATGGAATCCCGAGCTTTCATTAGAGTTTCTCCGTAAATGCCTATGGAACACGACGATCAGCCAAAGGAGACCCTGGAAATATATAGGCCATGCAGGATTTAGCTCTAATAGTGGGTAAACCACTTCTATTTTTTTTTTTTTGGTCATGAGTCAACCTGAGTACACATCCAAACCAATTACTTAACAACAACAGGTTTAAATTACCTTATTTTAAAGAGTTCATAGCAGCACTACATACGACACTATGACACTCCTCGTCTAGTATCTTTGCTAAATTGGGAATGGAACATCATGCAAATAATACCGGGTCTGCGGTAATCCCGCGGTAGAAAGACTGATTGTGCACAGCAACAGTTGTGATATCATCACTATTTGTATACCTATAAAGCACATCTATAGCTTCATGGTAGGTTTAAACAGCCAAAAAGTGAAGCTACAAGACAGGTTTACATCATAAACCTGGTCATAAAGTATACAGAAACAGTTCAGGTAATTACACTGCAAAAATGACACCTTAGCAAATGACAACATCTTGAATATAGTTAAACTGATCTCGTATTTCCTAGAGACAGATTACAATAAACCGCATATAAGGTTCTCAACCCTATTTCGAGACGTTTCTATCTTATTTCAGGTTTCAAATATTTGTCTTTTATTGGCAGGGAAGTGTTATTCTTTCTAGAAATAAAATGATGCTTAAAATGATCTGCCAGTGGAACAAGCTTGAGAAATGGCTAGGAATAATTTGAATAATCATATATTTGGTTTATAGTAATCTTATAATAGGAAACATTAGACAGATTTGACTATATTGGAGATATTTTTACTTGCCAAGATGTCTTTTTTTTTTTTTGCAGCGTATTCATAGGAATGCAGCAATGCAGAACATTCAATGTATCCCACGTTTTTGGATCACAGGTGGATTATGCGGAGGGCTATAAAGCTGCTTGTCACATCAGATGGCAACGCGAGTATAAAATAAACCGTGAACCCTGAGTCACAAAGTGATTACAGAGATCAGGTGATTTGCCTCTTTCACAGTCAAGTCTTAGGGATTTTAACTGATTGAAACGCTTTCATTTTTATTTCTCGTTAATAGTTCTGTAAATGTAGATGTGTTATGTATTTATTAGCCCAATCTGTACAGGGATTCATGTCACATGTCCTCACTGCAGAAGCCTTTTTTGTTTTACCCATACAACTGACTGACCCTTCCCAGAATCCTCTGCTCCAAGTAGTCATTTTCGGTGCCAGGGATATTCCGAAAACAATCTGTAACAATCCAGCGACACCCTAGGCCATAGATCTTAAATTGTAATGTAAAATTGAAGATATTTTATCAAAGTATCCATATTTTAAATTCTTTTTAAACCGATTCCGTTTCTGTACAGTTATTACGTCCAGAACCGGCCTCGGACGTCTCGCGGGTAGCTGCGAAGGCATTCGAACATAAGGCATGTTTTGTTCAAAGCTTCAATGCGCGTATGTCATGTGAAAGTTCAATTTTGCCCTCTTGGACTCCTGAATCTGAATGTCTGTGACATCACGACTCGTGACCAAACACTTTTCCGCCATATCTTCTTTTTGTACTTTTTTTTCCGCCAAGCTTATACGCTTAAGCCAAAGAATAGTCATTATTTTTTACATTCTCATTATAGAACAATGATCTCCTCCAGAGCATTAAAGTTAGTACTGTTTGCCGAGTAAAGAATTGCCAGTTAAAAGTGACTGGGGTCTGTTAAGGTCTACATCAGCTGGATCTTTTTACGAAAGGTCTTGAGGATGGATGGAGGCGCTGAGATGAAAGCAGAAAGCAAAGTAGGGTCTTCTTTAAATGCAGAGCACGCTCACTGCTGTAAGAGGATTTAGTCTCCTCCCCTCTCCTACAGAACTCTCCTATTTATGGCTGGCTGATGCTCAAGAACCACTGTGCTTGAAGCGAACATCAAGTGACATCTTTATTAGTTTACTTCTGGAGGAAGCCGTGATTTGTAGACACGCTTTGTTATCACCTTATCATCTCTGATAACAGTTGGAAAGCTTCCGTAGCAACACCATGACGGTGTCAGTGGCAGTGAGATTTCTCGACTGTAACCAGTTTCCTTGCTTTAAACCAGACCCAGTATTAACTAAGACAGGACACCGCAGTATTGAAAAGCTTGATTAATGTTGTTCGTGTTTCAACACACTTCACAGCATGCGGCGAATGATCATCCAGATCACTATTTGCCGTGCCACCAAAACAAGAATGTGCAATTATGACAGTCCCTGGGTCAGCATCAATTTCATTGACGCGGATTAAAGCTACGTTCGGTTCGTGCTTTCTCTCTATTTATGTCAGTCTGAAGTAATGTGTCAGTTCCTCAGCCATGGCTGCGGGTTTGTGTGTGTTCTGGTATTAGAGAGACGAGGGCCGAGATAGAGAATTGTGAAATACGTTCTCCTCCCACTGCCAGGCTAAAGTATGACCCCGTATTTGGTTTAACGCTGGGAAAGACATGCCTCACCTATGAGGAGACAACATAGTCGACAGGACTGTAGAAACTGAGGAAAGCATCTGGCACACACGGAGACCTTCAATATGTGGGCTTAATCTGTATTCCTCTACTATGCACAATATTTTGGAGATGGCCCTATCATTAGAGTTTATTGTTCTCGCCACTTCAGAGGAGTCGATTGCAATCAGCTAGAAACCCGAAGCTCTAGCCACAGTTCATGAATGTGTCTGGCAGGGAAGGAGAAGGAGGCTATTTACTATGTAAATAGCTTCTCTATCTATTCAGTTTTGACGTGCCTTTAGATGCAGATTCATTCATGCTTTTATTATACACTATACGGTGCACTGGGAATCGAGGCTTATTCATGATGAAGCGCAGTTATTGCTTTTTATTCACAACCTGTGCGAACGTTCTGTGAAGGCTAAGTTGTGCCGAACTGGAGTCTACATAGCTAGTTGCTTGGTGGTCCTTACAAATACACTTTTTTGTCTGAAATGCTTAATTTGCATGTGAGTTTGTGCAGCTGTACAGTAGATTGCTTGGATAGATTTACTAAAGAAGCATATAATTTGCATGATAAAGCAGCCTTCCGGATGACGCGCGCAAGATATGGTAATTGCACCTTTATAAGCGTTTAGTACTGCAGTCAGAGTCACACAGGAAGCCTGCGGTGGAAGATCTAGTACAAAGACTTAACCGGATTAGCAAAAATATACCTTGTTCACATTCAGATACGTTTCAGGTGTCAGAGATTGGTATCATTGCCTACAGTATTACCAGTGTTACAATGTTTTCAGGCGCTTCTAAATGAAACGATCTGCGGAGGAATGCGGAAGTATCAAAATAGAGGTGTGAAAACATCACGGAAGATGCATGATGTGGAATATCCGAGTCTAACAACGACCAGGCAGGTTCCTTCATGATTGCGTGGTATCGGAAGACCCAACGTTTGCCTCACGGAAAGTGTCTTTTCAGTAAAGGAAAACATCTCCCGCCTAGACTGCATGTAACGTCCCTTAATCATAGTAGCCACGATCGGTCCGCACGGACGTTCAGTACACGGCACGGTTGTGAAGTGTAGCCTCTTTCAAAACATCAGAACGTCACCCAACTGAGGGAAAATTAAGCTCCACAGTAATCATCGAGTGGCTCCTCTTGGGCTAAGAGAAGATGCAGATTGCAAGGTTTGATATATTGACACGTAGCTGCACAATAAGATGTCGATGATTGTGAGGACTGCGTGTGTGCTGTGCCACACGAATCGGCCTAATAGCGGATTACGAAGAAAGACATGAGGTCCTTGTGTCTGCTCATTACTTCTTGCTGGAGCTTCTTCACCATCATCCCTGAACTGTCAGCTCACTTAAATGATATTTGCCAACATGGGCAGGCTGGCTTTTAGACACGCTATTACTGGCTGGAACAAACTTTCATGTTTTTACATTAAAAAACCCCGACATGTTAGTGATGATGAGTCACTTTCCTCAAACTTTGTCACACAAGTCTTTTAAGTGTGAGTGGAAAGGAAATGGTGCACTTCAAAAGCAGGAGCTGGCATGCTCATACTATTGTGTCTTTGCAAATTAACACTTTATGTCACAAATGTTACATGAGACAGCATTTTATCTTCCCGAAGCAGCCTTTAGGAAGCGCTCACCTCTGTATTCAGCGGTAAGCAAACGCATAGCGCTACAAGGAGGACATAATTAAAGTGTAAAAGCTTTTATCTGTCAGAAGAATGGTGCAATTTACTTTTTCTCACTCATATTTTTTTTTTTCCTCATTTCTACTTCACTATGAACAGAAAAGCCTTTGTTTGCCGGGTGGGGGATAGAAAGAGCGCCCCGATGAGGAACAGCAACAGGCACACTCGTTATCTGTGGCTGCAAAAGTTCCTGGAACTGAAAGTTACATGACCTGTGTGGGCAGGGATTCATCTTTTTTTTTTCCTGTGTGAGGTTTCTTTGATATGCATGTTCTTATAAATCATGTTGAATAATGTTTAATCCTGTTCCACCTGCAGAAAGGTGTATTTCTTGCTTCTCCTCAGTGGGACCTCCTTCATTTTCCAGATCCCAGACTTAACAAACAGGCTTCAGCTGTTTTAGCATCTCGGACCCATTCATCCGTACCTGTCCTCTCTAACCGTGATGGAGGGTTCCAAATGAACGATACCTCACCTAATGCATCACACGCCCCAACACCTTCCATGGCAATAATGGAATTATTCATAGATCCGCTACTTTGTGTGGAGCAAGCACTTCATCGCTCATGACTGATACAAGATGTTTACTCATTTACCTCCACCCCAGCTAGTATTTGCGTTTGTCTTTGTTGAACTGCATCCTCTTAACACATCACTGATTTATCATCCTGACACTTCAATTATGTAGTGGTTTTGTGTAACCATCTATGCTATACCGAGTGCCTATTTTTAAACAGACTGCACTGAAAACTCAACGGCATCTTACAGATGAGATTTTTTCTTTTTTTTCTTTTGTATAAGAAACCACCCACATAGCTGTAACTGATCGAATCTGATCCAGCTTTTCAACTTTGGATAAATTGTTGCATATCACAGTGCCGGTTTTTAACTTCAGAGGCGTTTCAATAGTCGAGTAAGTCGTACTGCACTCTTATCATAAAGCAGTCACAGCGAATAAATGACAATATTGGTGCATTTCAGAAATACTTGTATTATTCTAATTAGATTATATGATATTCTGTTAATGATTTCTTTCACGTTTGTCCTAAATCATGCCATTCTTTCATTTGTGCTGAAAGCATTATCTTTTTTACAAAGGTCACATTTTAGTACCAACATTTATGACCGTATCACTTCAAGTAAGCAACGATAATATCAGATTTGAAATAAATCTATGCTGCTTTGGAAAATCATATTCTTTTTTTTTTTTAACATTGCGACTATCAAAATAATAAAACTGTTCAGGAAAACATGTGCTTAAATGCACACTAGGCATTTTTTCCCTTCTAGTACAAATAACCTTGAAAATATGTAAAACATGTTGAAGCAATGCAATGACAAGTCTATTATGTGGCTGAGAAAACCCTTTGGAAAACTTCAGTCCGGTTCAGACTGCTTGTCTGTGTTTACGCGGACTTCCTGTCAGCCCTATGGATAATCCCCAGTGACTCTTCACTCCACTCCATCTCTGTCTGTCTAGAAAGGAAAGCATGGTGAACTCCGTTAGGCGCCCAGCACGGACAGATACTTTAACTGTGAGCAAAAAATACAAAACGATTGAACGGCAACTTAATAAAACTAGAAAAGCTCTTATAGTGGTTATTCAAGATGAAGAAATGTATCACTGGTGACAGGGATGAAGTAAAATGTGAAATTCGTTAAGCTGCTCCTATAAATCTAAACAAAGAAATGAACTGTTTGAATGGCTGGCTAGCTAGCTAACACTGCAATGGCTAACAGTCAACTGAAAACCTCATGGGAGCTCATTGCAAAGCGAAGCAAAAGATGGAAGGTACTCTTGACCGTTTATGCACTGGCAAATCAGCATGAGGTGAATTTCATGTGTTTATAGTGTTATAACTGGGCTATTAAACAGCTGAATAGCCTAGTTTAGAAAATCAGTGTCAGGCTAAAACGCTAAAACCAGGGAACACGGGAGTTTGATGTCTGCTCTGGCAGTTATATTCACTTGAGTTACATGGTTAATAACTTGAGAAATTGTTGCTTTAGCTATGAAATGTCAATCCCACTAAACGCTGTGAAAGAGTTCATACCTTCAAGGTATGCCATTATAACGTGCTTTAACTTGAATGTTGTCATATACGTCTGAAAAGCTGACAGCACAAGATTCTCTAGCTTGTCTTCCATTTGGATTGCATCTTTAAATTCATGTTCATATTTCACATTCATGATATTCCAGTCTCCGAATACATTTCACCCTCACCTGAGATTGGAATGGAGGCGTGACATTCTCTTTATAGGAAAACAATGGCAAAGCGAGTGTTGGGAGATTTTGAAGCAAGTCATGTGTACGCAGCCGAACTCTCTGCTGGCCACTGGAGAATCTGCGTGTGTGGCACTGTATACCTGGTCGGGAATGGGAGGCGGGAATGGGAGGTGAATTCAATGAGAGAAAAATCTTCCTAATGATGTGGTACTTCACCTACTTAACAGCGAGAGCCATTATCCTGACTAATGCATTTTTAAAGAACAAATGTGTATGTGATATAGATTTAAATGAATCTTCTGACCTTAATATTGGCATTATGTTTGAGGAACTTACTTAAGAAAATTATTCAAAGGTAAGGGTTCACATTATGATCTATCAGTCGATCCATGCTTGCAGACATATTAAAACCATTTCCTGAGCAAACCTGTGCTGCAACGCTGTCTGCAGGCTCAATATCACCAAGACTCCAAGATTAGTATTGAAAAATGACATCAGTCTTATTTAATTTTTGATCAGGCGAGTTTGGATTTGCCCTGTACTACAGACTTAGCTACCAACTAAACCCAGCCAGCCATATCCAATTAAACGATAGGTCTCGGCAAAAACGTCCAGCAAACTTTTCGCCTACGGTCTCTCCCTCTCTTGCACTTTGTCAGCCTGCTTCTCTAAGCTGTAGTCACGCTCTGTAGACAGCTGATTAATGCTCTCTACACCATGCGCAGAGCAAAGCTCATTGGACTCCACCTCCAAACAGTGCTGCACAGACACGAAAGAGGCTTAAAAAGTGCGAGGGAGAAGAGCAAAGTGACTGTAGGGCTAGACATGGCCAGACTGAAGCTATTTACTTCTTCCAGTTGCAATATACCCAAACAAAATACCACAGAGGCACTGTACTCCAACGCATGCCATGTTCAGTCATGCAGGGCTTCTTATTTCTGTCTGAAATTAGAATTTATAGATTTGTACATTAGGTAAATTCCCACCACATATGTATGCATTTATTCAAGGCCTATTGGATATGCCTTTGTAATACATCAATTTTCCTCCCACACAGTAGACACAGAGAAAGAGAGAGAGAGAGAGAGAGAGAGGGAGAGAGGCTGAGACCAGCTTCGATGACTTCAAATGCTTTCACATGCAGTGCAGGTAAGAGAATAAAAAATGCACTTGCTAATTTGGCTAGGCTTTTCCCTGTTCTTATCTGCCCTGTAAAACCTGACGGATTATGTTACCGAAATCAATTAAGGAAACTCATGACCTTTAAAAATAATTTACCTATATATAAAAATTTGAATTTATGTTAGGTATTTCTCGTTATAATTACATAAACCCAGTACATTAAGTTTAAGAACTAATCAAGTCAATTTTCAAAGGCTAAAAGTATGTGCACCCCGACCATCACACCCATATGTGCTCATTGAACATCGCATTCCAGATTTATTCCCTCTTTGCTGTTATTCAACAAAATTTGGGAACGGTCACGCACCTTAGAAGTCGTAGGATAGAGAAAGATACTCTCACTCTGCAGCAGAGGTTGGCGATGACTCAACTAAAAAGGAACACAGACCTAATCATCAAACCTGCTGACAAAGGCTCGGCCGTAGTGGTACAGGACAGACAACAATATCTCTTAGATGCCCGAATCCACCACGTCCACGTCTGTTCTATCTACTCACAAAGTTCCATAAAGATCCTAAGACATGGACTGTCATCTTTGAGGTTCCCAAGGACCGTCCAATTGTTTCCGACTGTCGTAGTGAATCTTATAATTCTGCTCAGTAGGTTGACTTTTTGAATCCACTTTCACAGACTCATGATAGTTATTTGAAAGATACTTATAACTTTATTGGCAAAATAAAAGATAAGTCTTTCCCTGATCACGCCTTTTCATTTGCTTCTGACTTTGAATTCTGGTGCACCAATATTGACCCCGACCTGGGTCTGGAGGCAGTAAGAGAAATCTGTTGTGTCAAATTTGTTGTGGGCAACTGAGCAGAGGTAGAGGATGGAATATTTTTGGATTATGGAGCTCAGTACCTTTTTTCCTAAAGGTTTTAATGGCAGATAGGAAAACATTAACTAAAAATGTTTATTATAATCATCATTTTATATTTCTAGGGGTGATGTTGGGAAGGGATTTCCTGAATAAAATTTATTTTTAGTGTGGGGTATCATATTGGGGGGCCACTCCTATGGGATGGGACACCTTGATTTGCTGTGGGTTAGTTGTTTGGCACTTATCAACTATAGCACTTAAAGTCCATGGAGTTATTATAAATGCTTTCCTCAGTGATGCAGCAGGCCATCTTATTCTTGACCCTAACCTTTAACCTTGACCTGACAAACTGGGAGGCCACACCCACCACTCTAAGATGCAATGATCTGTGGAGTGACACCTCACACAAAGAGGTCAAAACACAACTAATTAGCTGCAATTAAAATCACACAAAAGCAGTAACACAAGTTACCAAAACAATAGTGAACTGCAACAACCACAACATAAATGGTCACAGTGTAGTCAACTACTACACACAAGTATTGCCAACTTACACCTAAGCAGCAACCAACAAGTGACCCAACAAATGTGCAGTGCAGTTACTATAACAAAGGTAACACACCACAATTAATCACAGCAACACAAGACAAATCAACCAAACAAAAAGGTAGATTCATCTCACACAAAAAAGATCACCACAAGTTGCTGTAAAATATTCAGTGACATGGGAAACAAATTGTAGAGAAGCACCCCAATCCCTAACTGCCTCACAAGATGGCTAACCTAGCTAGTTTTCAGTGGTGCCCTGGGAAACTTCTTTAAATGTTCAGCTCTATAAGAGGACAGCAGACCCAAAACAAAATCTACTGCCACACCCAGAAACCTACCCACATCCAGGTATACCACCAACAATAACAAAGGCAAAGCAATAAAGTGTTTTGTTTCAAGTCATTGAAGTAACTACCCAGTCAACAACAGAGCTCATACAGCAACAACCAGAAATGGTCTAACAAGAGTTGATCACACTCAAAACAAAGCCACTAAATATACACAAAACTTACACATATTTGCCTCATGGATATTCAATCCCGGACGATTCCAATTCAAATCCAAGACCATTCAGATTCATAAACTGTTCAATTCAAATTTACATGTATAGATGTACAAATAGTGTCCAACATAACAAAGGACACTGATATCTCATTAACCCAAAACCTGAACCTAACCTTAACCTCCGTGCCGGAGATGGACCCTTTTGGGAGAATGGACAGTTATGGGTCTCTGTATGGAATTAGACAGATACTTATCTTTGGTACTTACCTGGGGGTCCCTTCCTCTTCCTGTTGACACGATTCTTTCTTCGATCAGAATATATCTTCTCCTATCCAAGCTGCCTAAAAAGAAAATTAAAGGAGTAAGACATCACAATATTAGGTACATTTGTCAAGTCACACCATAAAATACTTACCTCTGGTACTTACCTGTGGGTTTTCTTTCCATTTATCTTTGGCACTTACCTGGTAGTCCCTTCTTCTCTCTGTGGACATGATTCTTTATTCCATTGGAGCATTTATTCTTGTATGCAAGTTGCCTAAAAGGAAATAAACAGAGTATGGAATTACAATAACAGGTACAATTTCCAATTCATACCATCTAATATTTATCTTCATTATTTACCTTGGTTTTCTTTGACAAGTTAACTTTGAGAATTGAAATTAATATGCTATAATTTGTGGTCGTGAGATTCGATGAGCCAGTGCACAGAATTGATGAATTCCCTTAACCTAAAACCCTAAACCCCAACCCAAAACCTCACCCCAAACACTAAACCTAAACCCTACCCAAACCCTTACCCTAAAACCTAACCCCAAACCCTAAACCCAAACACTAACCCTAAACCTTTAACCCTGAACCCTAACCCCAACCCTAAACCCTGGACCTTTATTTGGATTTTATTTGAATATCTCTGGGCTGTATTTTTTGCAATCAATTAACTTAATGAATTAAAGTTAAGCAAAATTGCACACCCAAAAGGATTATTCACATAAAGTGAACAGAATTATGAAAGGTTTGGAAGGTTTGGTCTAGGTTTAAACTAATATTATTTGAGTAATTAAAACTTGAGTCACGTGATTTCCATCCATCCATTATCTACAGCGCTTTATCCATCTGGGTGGCGGGGAAGCTGGAGCCAATCCCAGCATCTTGGGGTGAGAGGCGGGGTACACCCTG
>JAQQZR010000023.1:28665773-28677158 GCA_030068235.1 Notoglanidium macrostoma
ACTCTAATTTCACCTTCAAACTAACTGCTAATCCTAGAGGTGCACATACTTTTGCCACTCACAAATATGTAATATTCAATTATTTTCCTCAATAAATAAATGACCAATTATAATATTTTCATCTCATTTGTTTGACTGGGTTCTCTTTATCTACTTTCATGACTTGTGTGAAAATCTGATGATGTTTTAGGTCATATTTATGCAGGAATATGGAAAATTCTAAAGGGTTCACAAACTTTCAAGCACAACTGTATGCACCAGACACCGAGCATTAAATGCCAATATATTAAATTCCTGATTCATTTGCATTTAAAAAGTAATTAAAATATCTTGATCATGATGTCATCTATCAATAACATGTTAAGATAGATATGCATGTTATATTAAATCCTTGTAATAATATATAAGAATTAATCATAATAAATTTGATGAATTACTTGAGGGTTTTTTTTTCTTATTTTATTTCTTTTGTTACAAAAAATTGTAATGGGATAATCTTGGTTTTTCTAGAGGCCTAGCCCAGCTTATCATGATCTAGAGCAGCTCTGCTGGCACGCATCAGGAAATGTGGTTTAGCCAAATTCTGTTTCCAAAAGAGGAAAGAAGCAGGAAAGTTGGATCTAATTCATCCAAAAAATCACAACATTTTCACTTCGATATTGCAACCAGGACTTCGGGTGACACGGATAAAGGAGCAGTATTTTGTAACCTGCGTCAATAACCCCACCACATGGCAGCCACATTTATCCAAATATTGTGTATTATTTGTACTGGGAAATATCAGTGAGAACAAAAGGAATGCCATAATGTTGGACATCATTCTTGCAGACATGAGAATGTCATCAAGTCCATGCTTTCTCGTCCCTGTGGAAACTGAACGAGATGATTTTATCTCAACATAGGTGAGAATAGTGGATTTTCTTCAGCACTTTTTCAAAAGGTTGCTAACCAACATCTGCCTCATGAGTGTGTTATATCATTTCCGACATTCTCCTCTGTACAGTGCCTCAGTGTAGGCTGAACTTTCCCATTGTAAAACCCCAGAGCTGTTCCTGGTCTCTCTAACCCTCTGCCTCTCTTGACGTCTTATTGTTTCAGGCACCCTAGAGCACAACCACGTAAAAGACAGTGTAAAAGTGAGCCTGTATGCATAGACAGGAAGACTGTGGTTTATCTTATTTTCCATAAAGCCCTAGAGCATCCTTTTTTGCCCTTATCTCTTGTTTTCTGAATAATCTGCGGTACCATTTCTATTTTTATTTCTATGACTTCAAAAGGAATATACAACGTCACTGGACTGATGTCAGCATCTCTTAAAGATGTAGTCATTGAGAACGACAACTGTCAGATATAACAGAATGGCACGTACTATTCCTGCCCATATAGTAGAGATTTTGGACCATGTTGGAACTAATCTTACCTGTACTTGTGATTCCGGCTCCACTTTGTTTATTAGCTCAAAATAATTAGCCCTTGATTGAACGATCATAACCCATCAATCTGTTGTTTCCCCATTTGCAATACAATTTGTTTCTAATTAGAGGAGCTAATAGCAACTGCTAGATGCAACTTGAGGGAGCAAAAATGAATACCATGTTTTCATGCTCCTTAACAAACACCTCATTTCATGATCATGGTAATTAATATCAGATAATATTCACAGTACATCTACATTATTAGCGTCAATTATGTCAGCAGGCGCAATGTGCTTTGTAAATTTCTTACACCTCCCTGTAGTAAGGCCAGATGAAAGAATTGCCTTTCAGCTGGGATGAAAACCAGCTGTTTAGCAGATTTATTACCATGAACTTATGAGAATACATAGATTTCCAAAACATGTAAAAACTTTACACAACAAATTAAGAAAAAGAGACATCCCCCTAGATCAGAGGTATCCAGTCTTGTCTGTGGGTGAAGGTTTACATTCCGACCAAGCATAGGCCACACCTTAGTCTATTGAAAGTAAAGCTCAACTGATTACACAAATGGAATCAGGTGTGGCTCCTGCTTGATTGGACTGAAAACCTGCACTCACACCGGCCCTTTGTGGATAAGATTGGACAGTAGAAATGAGTGTGAATCAAGGCTGTTGCAAGACTGTACCATTCAGTTGCTTTTCACTGCAAAAATACACTAAGGTCTGTCTGCATATCACAGAACACTTTATACAGTACATTTACAACAATATGAATACATTTTCACCGAAATCTTTATTTTAGGTCTCCTGAATTAGTTTGTCAATAGAAATAGGGTTAAGGTTAGTATCATTGTGTTTCCATAAGCTTAGAATGAGCCCTATGTATACGTAAGGCACCTATGTGCCACTACAGTAGCCCAAACAGACAAACCTCTAGAGTACCTTGTAAAAGAAGGGGTAAGGACCATTCAGTTGGTTAAATCCTACATGGTATTGGTGGATCTTTCAAGAAAGGATGATATAAAAACGTCATTCAGGCTGTCTGGTAATACTTGCAGAAACATAAGCAACTGAGATCAAAACAAAGTCTAAAAAAAGAGATATGGCAAGTTCTCCAAGAGGAATAACACACTTTAGATCTGATCTGATCTGATCTAATTGGAAAATGCCAAAACCTCAGTCACTCCAGTTAGGGACATGTGGGACACCACAGATATTTTATAGCTGATACTAACACTGTCTGTGAGTCTTTTATTTATAGGCTAAACACGTTCAACCTCCAAGTGTGCCTGGCTTTCATAAAGCACTCATTTAGAGTCCCATTAGGATCTGAGTGAGCAGCTATTAAATTCCACATAGATTTAGCTTTCCTTGTTTAACTGCTATTTTGTATTATTTGGTATAGGCTATGGCAATAAAAGTAATAATCATTATAATTTAGGTGTAATAAAACATAATGAACTCCAGGTGTTCTTTTGACTGGCTGTTCAAACAGGTTTGGCAGTTTTCCTGCAATCTTGGGGGTGTTTACTTTTACTTCAAATATTTTGTTTGACAACCAAATTTTATGTTCTTTTTTCCATTTTAAGAGCCAGTGAAGGTGTATGGTGCTTTCCTGATATTGCTTTCTTATCTTATAACAATGTTGCTAAATGCAGTTCAATCAACCAACCAGCTCTTGGCTAAACTTGAGGATGCAGTCATGTGATAAGAAAAGGCTTTAGTTTATGGGTAATTGACTGAAATGCATAAATTGTGAAGAATAATTTTGTTGTGTCTCAATTCTAGGTATTACGGTATGCAATCTCTTCAAATACTAAGAATAGAAATTATTAAATCTCCGTATGTTTTTTTTTTTTGTACCTTTCATCGATAAGAATGTTTTCCCTTCTAATGTGTATTGAACATGAGTATATGAAGCACTTGTTTAGGACACCTAGGTTATGAGTGCAACAGAATAGAAAAATGTTGGCATGTCTAATGGTACATGGCATTACATAATACATAGGATTTTAGCAGAATGCATTTGAATGTAGCAAAACAATTGATATGAATCCAAATCTTGTCAGTTAGCAAATTCCTATGTGTAATGACTATCATGATATTTGTATTTTTTTATTAGCTCTGCAGAAAAAAGACGGCATTAGGAGTCATTTGATTTGGCTGCTAAACCAGATGCAAAACTGCTCATCCTAAGTCAAATATTCCTGAGGCTTGTGACAAGATTGATGGATGTTTGCTTATCTCTCTGGGTAGAAAGAGGAAAATCATAAATCTTAGCACTCATAGCATCATTTTCATACTCTCTCGTGCTCTCTTAAGATGGCTGCGCTCCCTCATGCAAGTTTATTCAGATTAAACAGATGAGCAGAGAAAAGACAGACCTCAACGATAAGCGATACATGATAGTCAGCTGTAATAAAAAAAAAAAAAGAAATTTATTAGGGACCAATACCAATAATACCAGTCACAAGCCAGGTAGTTATTTCTCTGGTTGTTTGTAAGCATTAATTAGGTGATTGTAATGGCGATTTTGCATTTTAGATACTTATCATGAAGTACCACAGTTTAAATTTTTGGGACCCATGGGGGAGCAATGTTGACCTAATCTAGAGAAGGTACATGGTGATGTCCAGGTAGCTGTAGAGCACACCTCATCCTATGATGAAACACACCTTGTAGAATGGCAGGTCACAGAAGGGGATGCACGTTCTGCTTTTCTGAAGGCTCTCCAATGGGCCAGTCTTTACATAGACTGAGGAGCACCTCATGCCTTTACACCATAACAAATAAATAGCTGTTCTGATAACTGAATAGTTGCCTTGCAGTTCGAGTAATATCCATCCATCCATCATCTATATCACTTATCTGTTAAGGTTTGCAGGGATCTGGAACCAATCCCAGCTGACTTCAGCCGAGAGGGAGGTATCCCTGGACAAGTCACCATTCTATCGCAGGGCTAACACAGAGAGACGAGCAGCCATTCACACTCACATTCACACCAATGGGCAATTTAAAGTAGCCACTCAACCTAATCTACATGTATTTGGGCTGTAGGAGGAAACCTGAGCACCCAGAGGAAACCAACACAGGCACATGGAGAACATGCAAACTCTGCACAGAAAGACCCCAGTTGGGTCTGGTAGGGTCAGTTCGAGCCCAAAGCCTTCTTGCTGTGAGGCAACAGCGCTAACCATTGCACCACCGTTCCGCCCTCAAGTAATATCACAAGGGTATTTACTTGAAGGTTATGCTGCAAGGTTATTCAACTGATTGACAAACTTCTGTGTCCGAAACCCAGGGTTCAGCCATAAGGCTACTTTGGAATGAACTGTTGTCCAGTTATGATATCCATTTCATACTTATTTTATTTTAATTGTAGTGAGAACTTGGGTGGCTCTAACAGAACAAAGGGGTCCTGGTGGATAGATGCATCTAGGTCCCTTCAAAAATACCGATTTTAGCTTCTGAGCTCAAAGCGAGATACCATCCTGCTTTATGATGGGCTGAAATGTTTGCCACATATACCTTTAGTGTAGACTGGGATTTGACAACATTCAGCAGTCTATATGAAAATGTTAACACTTTATGTGCTGGGTGGCACTCCAGGTCTAATAGGCAAGGACATAGAGTTCCAAAATAGCTTCCACCTGACAGCAAACAAAGTCTGTGTACTAGGCTTGAGTGCTCTGAGGGGGCAAACCCACAGATGCAGACAATCTGGCTGGGGATACCACACCTCTCTGTTCGTCTGTGGAAATAAGTCTGTTTGACTTCACTAGTGAAACAGCAGGAACCAGGGTTCTGCTTTGTGGTTTGACTGCTCGTCCATCTGTGCTTAGCAAAACTTTTCCCACATCTGCTGTACCACCTATGGGTGCAGGTACCATTCTCCTGAGCACAGGATGATGACTCATCTCTGAAAATGACTCATCTCTGAAAATTCTTTGGTTCTAGCAGGCAGAAGGGCACCACTGCTGTGGTTATGGACAGCAGGCCTAGCATTCTCTGTTGGAAGAAGTTGGAATCAGGCGTACTGATCATTTTGTAAGTAGCTTTGTGATGTCTGCCAGGTGTGAAGGAAGCTATCATCCTTGCTGAATCCAGCTGTGTGTTTATAACATGAGTGGCTTGCCTCAGTGTTAGGAAGCATTTCACTCCAAGTCTGAGAAGATCATATCTGTCCTGCATGGTATGTTCACTGATGGTGGCATAGAGGAACCAGTCATCCACATACTGGAGAACCTTGACACCTCTGGTATGTATGTCGAGAACTCTTGAGGAGCTAGAGACTGCCCAAAGGGTAGAACTCTGGACTGGTAATGCTGACAAACCCCTAGAAGCACCTGTCTTCTGTGGCAATGGGAAGTTGAATGCCCTATGCACAGTATGAACAACATTTAACAAAGTCAACAAGCGAAAGGACTATTTCAGCCCTCTCAAATCATAACGGAATGGAAATCTTTTTTCAAACAACAAAAACTTTGACTTGACCCCATTGTTCTGAATAGCAGACTGTGGTCCACAAGCTGAAAGAGTGGAAGCAGTTCTTGGCAGATGAAAAATCATAGCTGGCAGTGTTAGGAAATGGAAGAGGTACCTTATTGCCTATTAGCACTGTTAGCTTGTGCTGTTTGAGGAAAAAGGAAGGGAACAGCACTCCAGTCCCATTAGCACCAGGGCAGTCGAATGGGCAGCTCAAAGGATGCAGTAACAATTCTAGCTAGCAATTCAGAGCCATCGCTCTGACAGAGAAAGGAATGGCTTCACTAACCACAGTGGGGGAAGAAGCAGAAAAACAATTGAAGGCAGGCTGAAGAGAAAAAAACAGAGTTTATCACAGTTTCAACGACAAAAAAAACTGTAGGTGCACAGGACAGCTCTGAACTCTACACGTGGCTCTGCACAAGTGACAAAATGGTGGCCATATGTCTGGCATTTGGATGGACAGTCTTGTATTTCAGGTCTCTGTCCAGTGTCCAGTGCAACGCCTAGACAGATGCCTATTTGTCCTCTCTTTGGTGATATTGAATAAAAATTGTGCGTGCTTCTAAATTCACCCTTGCAGTGCTAGAGTGCTTATTTATGTTCGCAGTTATTTTCAAAGTCAATATAATTATTTTCCAGGTTATTGACTGTCAAATCTTGTGTTTCATTGGTTTATTGTGTAAATGCGCACCAATCACATAATGTAGTTAATGCTGATAGCAACTGATCAATGAATTTATCTCATCCAGTTTACCTAAAGTTAGTTAGGTCAGTCAAAATGTCAAAACAAATAACTGTATCCAACCCTGAGTGGTGAAAAGAACATACATTCATTACAAAAAAAAAGTGCCAAGGATGAATTTTGTGCATTTTGCTAGCTTTGTCAAGCTGACATGAATGTGAGCAGCAAAGGCAAGGGAGCTTCTATAAAACCAATGTCCATTGTGCTGGTAAATCATCCCTTGTTTCATTTTTTTACTCGTTTGTCGTGTTATTTTGACTGATAACAAAAAATCTGCTGCCTAGCTGTGCAAAGTCTAACTTGCAGTGAAACATCCCTAATCCTACACGAGTGTGGATTGCAGTGCAAAATTGACAGAGAGATATATGAGGACTCATCAGTTGCTTATTGTATGACCTGTGGCAAAATGCAGGCAAAATCATTATGTGAAAATACAGTAGCCCTGCACTCAGTTGAGAGGCAAGTGGACCACGCTAAAGAAAACATGAAAAGAAATCTGCGTTTTTCTGTCACGACTGACGCATCACACAAAGGTGCAAAGGCGTGCTTTCTAAAAGTTCTCAGATTTTTTTTTATTTTAAAAAAGGGGTGCAAAATGTGCTGCTCAATTTTTACAGTGACTGTGAAACATCAGGACAAAAAAAAACAAACAAAAGGACATTCCTGCTGCCAGACGTCTATATAACATATTATACAATGCATCCAAATATGCTGCAGGAAAAACTGGACATTAACGTTGAACATATTTAAGATGCTTAAGGTCTATAGCCATTTCAGCAAAGCAGGACAGCACAGTTAAGAAATTCTGCGAATTTCTGGAAGTTAAGGAGTGAAATATTTTGTCATGTGGTGACAAGTTGGTTTAGGTGAGGAGGTGTCATTTAGGTGTGGACGAATGTCCCAAAGTCCTGTGGACCTGCATTGGAGAAGAATGCAATGCCGGTGAGACTTACTTTCTCTTCCTCAGTCATGCTTTGAAACTATTCACTAACTGTCTTGAGACACTGGAAACCAAAACATTTTGCATCACCTTAGTTTATCCGAGTGATCTGAATGGCCAACATGAGAGAAGACTGAAGGAGATTTTTTGGCTTTGCTGTGAACACCAGGCTCAGACAGCTTATCCAGATCTAGCTAAGAGAGTCAGGCCGACTTCACTGTTTCTATGAAAGGGCCAAGAAATACATAAATGACAGATACGACATTGTTTTTGCAGTCAAGTACCGAAACTGGGTCTCAGAAGCACAGTGTCCTTTCAACAATTCTGTGATGCAATCCAGGCCTGTAATCTCATAGACACTGACATGGATGGACTATATGTAGAATATGGAAGGGATTGTGAAGGGATTTCTCAGTTCTCTATAGCTAGAGAATCACAGCAGTGGGGAGAAGAATCTTCAACTCTTTAGTCAAGCCTCACAGGAAACTAAAGAAGGTGAGGATTTACATTTTCTCAATCACGTGCCGTAATGCTCACACAGGACGAGTTTTCTCAATCATGAGCACAGCATGGAGAAATGAGAGAAACTGTCTGGAGGTGGATAATGTCAAAGCAGAGCTCCAAATCTGTCTGAGTGTACAGAGACGTACCTCAAATCCCTGTCCAATAGGAAAATCTTGGAGGCAGGTAGGAAAGGGTGATAGATATTTTTGGTGAGTAGAACATATATTTTAACCTGTCAGTTTATAGAGCAGGGTTCAATTTGATCACTACTGTTATATAGGTTATTTTCATTTAGTGTGTTTAGAATTGGAAATCTGCCATTTATTCCCTTTGTCCTCCTTAGGGGTCATGACAGTGGCCATCCTAGGTGGCAAGTAAGAAAAAATCAACCATAGTGACAGTATGTTGAGTACTTGTAGTAAGTACCACATCACTGTCATCAGATGACTTGCGTTATAGGTCTCAGCATGCGCAAAGGAGAATATCCAGATGTTAAACAACACACTTGGAATTCTGGAGGAGTGATCTAGAACTAGTGTACCCGACGACACCTCATTAAGGTCACTAAAATTAATTAGGTGTATCTTGCGTTGTAAATGTGCTCACTTGAGTAAATGCACCCATTTGATTGTGTAGGAGCTGCTGTACGTAGGGACAGGACAAAAGTACGGACTGTTTGTTGTAGTCATGTGATTTACCCACTGCAGCCACTATCATGTAGCCAGTGCACACCGAAAAATGAATTGGTAAGAATGAATTGGAATAGAAAGGCAAAAAATGAATATCTATCAGTTTCCATATACTAAGACAGTTCAGTGACAACAGTTCTGTAATTCTAAGCTACAGCTAACAATAAACAAAGGAACAAAATACTGTGTAGTCTAGTCTTTAACAAAATTAACACTTCAGAACAAGGGAAAATTGGAGTTATTCTACTGTAGTAATATAACATCGGAAAACAAAGATCTATTGTCTTATATTTACTTATTTGTGTTTAAATCAGGACCGTATAGTGTAATGGGACAAACTGATGAGATTATATTTCTGCAATTACATTAGAAACTTTCTTCATTAAAAACAAATTATGTACTGTTTTGTGCTTTTTATTTTGCTTTTTCCTCCAATATCATATGTACAAACAAAAACCTTATTACAATCTACTGACTGTAAAATATTCGAAAATCTTTTGTCGGTTTGGTTTCTCGTTTAACGTGTTTCGTTTGATGCGAGGCAAAAAAGGTCGCCGTTTCATTTTATAAGTGTCATGAAGAATTCTTAATATTAGCCAATTGTCTTCAGTCGTAATAGGAATATTCCTGTGCTTTGCGAATTATTAAAGGCATATTTTTATGGTGTCCAACATCGAAGTGCCAAAGGAAAATATGAGCTATTGATGCAAATGTGAGGCTTGTAGCATGACTCACATCGAATTCACAGTGTCTGGAGTGGTTACCGGAACAAGACAGCTTGCTGGCAGTGGCATGCTCTCAGCATCATGATGTATCAGGAAACTGAACACATGCAACATCATTGACACTTATTTTTCTCCTAATTGATAATTTGCCCAAGCCGTATCATTTTATACAACAGTATAAAATATATGTTACTTGAATCGGATCTTTTCAAACTGAATAAATTCGCTTCTTAATAATTGAAAAAGAGCAGCAAACACAGAGCTTGTTTTTTTTTTTTTTCCAGATTAGTTCATTTAGTTCACGATCATCACAGTTCATACTGTTTAGAAGGGTATATCATTGGACACCAAAAAAATCATTAAGGTCTTGAATGCAGGAATTTCCCCTTAACGTCACAGTAGTCTGAAAGCAGGTAACATAGTAATAAGAAATAAAAATAACACTTTATTGTGCTCTTGGTTGATTCTTGATGTATTTCAGCAACAGCTGCTTCAGTTCACATTGTCCAAACATTTCTAACGTTTATGATATAGGAGTGCTACAGTATGCAATATAAAAACACGTAGGTTACTTGCTAGATTGCCTATAAATTGGTCAGTTCTTGAAATCTATTGAAATGCTCTTTTTAAAAAAGACAAGAAATAAAGACCTTTCAAAAACATCAACACTTAAAGAGAAAGAAAAAAGCAGTTACACATATATTTCAGAAGTTTAAGGCGATTGAAATAAGAAATTGGATGCCCCAGTCACTTCCTGGAACACTGTTCTGGTGATGTAATCCAGTGGCAACAGGTCCGGGTAGGTGTAAATCAGTGTCTCTCTTCTTGCTCGTCTCATGTTCCAGATCAGTGCCGTAGCTACAGCTCCTGTCCTTTCATTGATTTTCAACATTTACAAAAGCATTTGCGTTTGTCAAACAGTAGAAAACAACTAACACACAGGTTTGTAAATGTCTTTTTTTTTCGAGTTGGTTTGGTACTGTTGAAAGAGAACTGATAAGAAAAGAAACATGAATAACAAAACATGCAGCTGAAAAGGGCTGCTTTTTCTATCACATATGGTATGTAATACATTCATCCTCAGGGCTGAAGAACAGAACAGACATATGCACGATATGAGTTTATGAGCCGTCACCCAAGCGCTTGAGCTGACCATCGGATACTGTAAATCTTTACCACGGCAAGCAGTGTACAATTAAAACAAAAGTGTCTGGGGGGAAAAAAAGGGAACTTACCAGTAAACAAATCTCTAATGTACAAAATTTGATTTCACTGAGATGAGTTTTCATTTATGTCATCATTTGGTTATATCTATATCTCTTCCCCAGTCCTGTACATTTTCCCACATCCCAATTATGCAGATGTTTCAGATACTGATCGGTTTTGAAGTAATAAGCTTTCCAAATTTACGAGCCTTTAACAACATTGTAATATTGTGCATTTTGTTTAGTGACATGAATGAAAAATGACAAAGCAGACTAGATCAGATGGTTCTTTGAATGGACATACCATTCCAGTGACAAGTGCAATGTTTATCCATCTGAACTCCGAACAATCATTATAGACAAATGTCACAGGAGTTGATTCTAAAATCCATAATCTAAACCTGAATCAAACGTGTCCTCTGTATTTTCTTATAACCACCAATCTTTGCAAGTATAAAAACACTATATTTTACATTAGTCCCTTTGTATTTATAACTCAATATATAGGGAGAACTGTTCATTAATCAATGTACAGTGAGAAGAAATATGTTTCCAGATGAAATCTGTCAGTGTAGGATGAGGATTTTTTTTCTCACTGTACACTGTAGAAAATCCATTGTCACAGGACTTGGCCATGCGGAACCAAATACTTATAATCCACTTAAACATATATAT
>JAQQZR010000023.1:28677258-28712961 GCA_030068235.1 Notoglanidium macrostoma
CGAAACCAAATACTTACAATCCACTTAAACATATATTTTAAATTTGCACTATATTCTCTTCTGGTATATATCCTTTAGGTAAATTTACAAAACTAAGTGTATACTCCCAATTTCCCCCAATCCCCATTAATCAAAGTCAGCTGTATCCTCCATTAAAATGCAATTCAAAACTCATTCTGTTTTCATGGTCCAACTGAAAAACGCTTTGAAGAAACACTTGAGAGAATTAAGATTTATGTTGGGCTGACACACCTTTCCAGTAATCTAGAATGTCATGCAGGTCCTCATCCTTCGCAAACTGCACCTTTTTACGCAGGGCATGGCCCGCTGCCATGTATTCCTCATCTTTGTGGCGTTTGCGATGGAGCTTGAAGCGCTCCCAAATGCTGTGATTTGGTTTGCAGTAATACTCAGGGCTGGAGGAGTAGCTGAGGTTATGGTACTGGGGAGACAGCTGAGAATAAGCCAAGTCCCTGGGCCGAGGCCGCGTTAGAGGCTCCAGGATGGATGCTTTGCGATTCTCTGGTCCCTCAAGCTCCTCGATTTGGGCATCAGGGTAGGAGTGTCTATGTTCACTGTATTGACGTATCTTCTCTGCTTCTGCTCTCAGTATAGCGGCAGCTGGAGTAATGGTCATGATTGTCTCACCTGTAGGTGAAGTCTTCTCTATGTATTTAGACTCTGACTTGTATGCCCCCTCAGAGCGGTAGGGCCTTGGACTGCGCATGGGACCACCGGTTGCAGTGCTGGGTCGCTTTGGGGAGGCGTTTGAGGAGTGGTGTCTCTGTAAAGAGTGGTGGTAGCTATCCTTGTAAACAGGGGACAGAAAGCCGGACTTGCTCTGGGGTTGCTCTGAGATCAGAACTAACTGGGGCTCTGCTGTTGAAACAGCTCCAGATTTGACTCCTTGGAAAGAAGTTGACTCTGACTTCAGTGCATCTATGCAATTGTTAATGATCTGGTTGACTTTGTCCACCTCTTTTGCGATTGTGGAGATCTCAGCAACAGAGCCTTGACTATTGCTGGGCATCGGCATCTCACACTCCCTTCGGTCTTGATGCTCCCCAGTTCTCACATCCATGTAGTTGCCCTTAGCCATTTTTGGCGTGTCACTTATGTCCTGAATTTTGTACTGATCCATCTCACTCCCAGAAGGCAAATATGGTATGCGAGACATACTTTCTCCAGCCATTATTTGCTTTTGAGACACTCTGGATATAGTCCCTCCTTCCAGTTCACCACCATATTTGAGCTCGATTATGTTCTTCTTCATGCTACCTGCCTTTTTGTGCTTTTCATCTTGGTACCTCTTCTTTCGTAAGCAATAGTAGACCATTCCTAAAACAATTACCATGCTGAAAAGGCATCCTAGGATGGTCATTATGTAGTGAGTGGCTGTTGCATTATTGGCCTCTATCACTCTCCCATTTATGGAGCCTGTGGATAATTTGAGACAGGTATGGTTATAACGCAAAGAATTGCGTATGGAAGCCACACAATAGGTATATTCAGTGTGAGGTTTCAGGTTCTTTAACTCAATATCTTCCTTCTGCCGTTTCAGATTCTGAATGTCTGTAAAGAAGCTGTTGTTATACAGAACAAGGATGTACATTTTCTTATAGGGATGGGGTATCTGAACATTAATAACTGCATTTGTGTGGGAGACTTGTTTCAGCTTCATGATTGGTTTAACATCAAGGTCTGGGTATGTGGGACTAATGCTTATTTCCTCTGGCTCACTACCAGATGGACAGTCCTCCAGCTCACAAGGGGTAACGTCTGGAGAGAACGTCGTGGTCTCAGGAGGCACAGGGATATACGGAGTCACATAGTCCTCCGTGCACACAGTGGACAGCATATGCAGTGCATTGCGCTGAGTAGGGTTGTTTGGATTCTGGCTTAGGAGACTGTAACCAGAAACGCCTGCAGGAGAATCACACACCATCCGTTCATTCGTTCTGTTGGGGAAGACTGACAGCCACTTAACAAACCCCAGAAGCTCACAAGAGCAGTTGAATGGGTTTGTGTAGAGCTCACAGGTGGTCAGCTTGGTGAGGCTGGTAAAGGTGTTCCCATCTAGCACCTGAATGCGATTCATAGAGAGGTCAATGTTTTCTAAGTTTGGGCACTCCCAAAAGGCATTGGGTGTCACAGTCTCAATCAGGTTGGCCTGGAGGTAGAGGTACTGCAGCTTTCCCAACCCCCTGAGGATCCCTTCTGTTAGGTTACGGAGTTTATTGAAACCTAGCTGGAGTACCTGTAAGTTGAATTGAGCTGAAAAAGCCCCGTCCTCTATATAGCTAATGTCATTCTTTGTTAGGTTCAGGTATGTTAGGTTGGCAAAGCGGCTGAGGGCAGAGTAATGGATACTTTTAATCTTATTTTCATTCAAGCGAAGGTCCACAATGGTGCTGTTGATATGCTGAGGAATGGCCTCATAAGGTGGCTGGTTTTGGCTGCAGATGGCCAGCCACACAAAGCCCTTTTCCCCTTCAATGAGCCAGCAGTCCCCTCTCACTCCACCTATGTGAGTCAGATAGATTATGGCCATAGACCAGAAGAAGGCACTCATCACGACACCACCACTACAAGCCATGGATGCCTTTCCGGAAATCATGAACAGTGGTAATAACAATTAGGTAGTGATGTCACTTTTAGTTTCTACTAGGCTGGACAGAGCCTCACAGTATTCTGGCAGGATAGTCAGCTGTATCTTTTTATGTAGCGAAGGTGCAATAGGTGTCCAGAGTCTAGTCAAGAATAGGAGTTTTCACATCAGCTTCAGTTTTTTCTAACATTTGTTATTCTTTTGTAGCCACAGTATTTGCACTTTTACAGGGTTCCCTTAGAGGACGTGTTGGGGCTGTGGTCTGTAACTGCCTCAGGTTGGTTTGTGCTTATTTTCTCCTGGGAAACAATTGATGGCTCTCATCCCCTTGTATTTTCCTTTTTTCCTTTGCTTTAGTCTCATTTATGGACTCAAAGGTACAGCCTGTGAAAATGAAAAAAACATACAGAAGATGCTGGTTAGCGGTCACATTTATATTTTGGTGGGAAAACAATGTTTGACCAGACATATAACGTCGGTTTTGACATCCGTAAGCTGTACTACTGTCAGTGACAAGCTTGTAGTTGCATGTTTGTAATGCACAGTATATTCAGTTAATGTGAACACATTTTTATTTATTCTCTATACACTCTTTTCAGTGTTTAATGAATGCACAAATAGCTTTGTTTTCATTGCCCAGCCTTCCAATTATTTGTTGCACAATTTAAAAGGTGCAGTCCCACTGGCATATTGCTATTATAGCACACCATTGGCCAATTACCACTTGACAGGTTGGGGAAAATAAAGCGTCCCCATTTTTCACCCCATTAACTGTGAGACTGTCAGACTGAGACAAACCAATGCTTAGGTGCTGCATCAGATCAATACACCATGCCTTGTTAAATGGCTTTCTGGAAACAGCCAATGGATTCTAAAACTAGTTAATCAATTTCTTGTTCACACAGGAAATACATATAGCGGCATATCTGTAACAAGTTGTTGGAGAAAGGATTTAGTGAGATGTGTTCAGTGAGATGAGCCTCAATCTGAAACAATGTAGAAAAACTGCAAGGAAAGTTTTCATAGGAGTGGGTGATGTACAACAAAAATATCATCTCATGATACTAGAAAACATTTCCATCATACATAGTGCATCACAATTTATAGGTTTGCTAACAAACTGGCAGCAAACACTAGTTACATATGTAACTGTTTCTATAAATGCTGGATAAATGCCATGGGTGGTGAGAATCAACCACCATGTGTGTGCACATGAATGCCAAACCTCCCAGAAAGTGATTATTTATTTGCAGTAAATACTGCTGTCATACAGCCGTCTTTCCCTTGGACCTTCTTGCCAAGATCTCACCAGGTGGGCGCTGGTTCTGACTGACATGGAACCCATTTGGATATAAATAACCAGTGTTCTATTTCATGAGGCTATGTATTAAAGTCATAATGGGAGTTCATAACACATCCTGATGGACATCTTACTGTGGCATACTTTCTTGAGAGTGAAAATCAATCAAGGATTACTGCTACTTCCTACTGAGGGTGACTCGAACTCACCACAGAGCAAATGGTTTGTGATTCGGTCTGTAAAATCTGGCGAATGTAGACCATGTCGCTCCTCCCAAATCATGACCTTATAAGATGCTACCGTATCTGGGTTAAGAATGACTGGGTGATGGAACATTCTAACATTTGCGTCATGAAATGTCTGAAAGTGACACTCCACTTAGCGCCACCCAGTTATACTGCCATAGAATGGGTGGAATGGCATTGAAAGGAAGAAGGTACATCTTCTATAGTAAAAATAGAATTTAAGGTATGTCTCAAACTGTGCAGTTTAAATATACAATGTGCGCTGTGTCCTGCCATTCAGAGGATAGATCGCCTCTCCTTGCACCGAGGGGAGTCATTATATATTATTATTGCGGTGGGCAAGAATGGCATCCTGTAGCGGTTCTTGTTACAACGGAGTTGAAGGAGTCTCCCACTGAAAACACTTTGCTGTCTGATCAGTAGGTCATGCAGAGGATGTGAAGTGTCCATCATGTTGAGCAGTTTGTGCAAGACAATTCTCTCAGCAACCGACTCTAGGGCCACTATGGGCCTCACTTTGCGCACAGGGCAATCATAACGACGAAACCGGTCTGGAGTGATGATCGGGTGTCCGTATACTTTTGGCCATGTCGTGTAGTTACAGCTGTGGTTTTAAATGACCATTCTGGGCTCTATGTGGTGACTTGCAGCAGTGCAAGAATACCTTATTTAACGTACTTTTGCTCTACTGACGTCCTAATATTTTGAACAAAATAACTTTGCAGCTTTCATTTAAATTGATGTGAACCTTGAAATACTTGAATTTGGATTTATGAAGAATTAATTTTGATTTTGATAAGCCTGAGTACCCACTTTAATTGGACTTCAAATGACCCACCAGGAGTGTCTCATATAACCTAGCTGCTGTATCTAGTCTAGAAATAAGAGCGATAGAGAGAGAGAGAGAGAGAGAGAGAGAGAGAGAGAGAGACAGGGAGAAAGAGAACCCTTTGCAATCAATATGAGGTTGATTCACATGTCAGATGTCATCTTGAAGTGAATTTATACAGCATGGCAAACTTTTATAAGTCCACTGATATCCGCAGTTCTTAAATCTCTATAAGGCAGACAAGACTGGTACAAGACTGGGTTCTTGCTTCCCGCGCGCTGACAGATTTATATGTTAGACAAGCGTTATATTTACTCTGCTTCATGGATTAGATTCTCTCTTGCTGGGCTGAGAGCTGGAAAATGGAGGGATTAAAGTGCTTACTCTCAGATTTAAACAAAAAAAAAAAAAACAATATGTTTGAGTTTAAAAAAAATCACCATCAGGTGGAAAATATTCATTTTTATGCAAGATCTTTCCACTCTGGCTAGAATGAGTGGAAACGTAGGTTGAAAAGCAAGATGGAATGAGCTAATACTATATTTTCAGGTGTCTATGGAATCCCGTTAGATAATTCTGCACCTGTCTACAGCCCAAGGACAGAGCCTCTTAGACTGTACCACCCCCTATTATCTTTGTCCTGTATTTACATACCTTGCAATCCACTTTAAGAATTAGATTGAAACCCCCAACGCATTCATTTCCTCTTAAAGTTCAATAGATTACAAGCTACCAGTGCAGCGACACCGACACAGAGCAGTCACATAAGCAGAAGAAGAAGAAGAATGTGGGCTAAATATAGAACATATTAGATTTTCTCTCCGCAATTCCATTAGCAGGGAATTTCTGAATTTTCTCTTTATATTATTTTAGATCTGTTTCTACATTTGCTTTCCAGCTGCTATGCCATTATGCCTAGTGAGGAAAAGTGTGCCATCGGTTACGGGAAAGGAAATGTTGCTCTTTTTTATATTGCCTTTCATCATTCTTTTACGTCTCCAGAGCTCCAGGTTTGTTCACAACAGCAAAGAATGCGCTATCCTTTCAGATTTGCTATGAAACTAGTCTAGTACTTTTAACACCTGGCTCTGACTATTGCTTTCCTCTGATTGGTGGGAACGAAACAGTGAGATTGGGTTGTGATAGTTTGACAAAATGAAATTTCCAGTTGTCCCCTCACCCCAAAAGTTAACCCACTACACCTCAAGCAACACAAGCAAGATGGCAAGTTGTGCACTAACTAGAAATCAGTTTCTAAACCGGGTTACTGGAATGGCAACACGTGACCTTTTAGCATGCGAATTAGGCCAGCATTTTGTTGAGATGATTCAGTGCAACGCCAAATGCAGAGATGGATGAAGTCGTATCACGTCCACAACTAAAAAAGCGTCATCTCTTTGAAAAAAAAAACATCAAAGACTTAAGATGGCACCAGCTTTCACAAGTGAGTAAAACACAATAATTATTCAATAATTACTAATAATCAATTTCTATTATTGATAACAATTCAATAACCGATAGTAATAGTCTAGTACTAGATCAAATTTATGTTTGTGACTAATGGTTAATAAAGAACTATATATATATATATATATATATATTTCTTCATTCTTAATTCATAATTCTTGTACTTATTTCATTCATTTATGTTTCATGATGGCTCGTCTCGATTTAATTCAGCATGGAAATGAAATGTCTTATTTATTGAAAGCTTATTTTTACCCTAGGGTAGATCTAGAGTCTAGTAAGTACAATATATATATATATAGGATTAGTAATAGTACATGACTTATGTATAGACTTGTCTGTTAAACTATTTATATGAGGGAAATTTGCCATTCTGCTGAAAACAGCAGTTCGTTTGTCTCTGTTGAGCTGAAATCCCAGACAGAACTGAAAATTCTGCTGTGCATTATTTTACAATCACATCAAAGTATGTTGCGTACATTTCGTGCAGAGTTCACAGCGATCATTAACCCCTCAGTATATAGTTCTGGCAACACGTTCAGGTAATAAAACATGTACGATGTTAAAAAAAAAAGGAAAAAATGATTCAGATGAAAATTTACGCCCCTATTTACAGACAATTTTTAATTAGTTTTTGATGCAAGTGTGTCGTAGGCAAGACATGCATTACGCGCAACGCTAAACTGGCAGACATTACTTTTTTAAAAATACATTTTAGACACAAAATCCGTCTTGGTTGATTGGTTCCATTGGAGAAAAATGGTACGTAAATGAAGAAATGAAGATTTCCTGGCCTGAACTATCCCTTTAACCATCCACTGTGATTTGAATAATGTAATTAATAAATAATGAAATAATAATAATCAATAACAATGTAATCCAGAGCCATTTTTTTATTTCTGTTGCTTAACCCTATGCGAAATCCACCCTTGTTAAAACTGGTGTCCTGATGAATGTCTCTTGGAACATGGACAGAGGAAAGTCTCTAGAGGAGAAGCAGGGGACAGGTCTGTGGAGGACCTTGATCTGCACTATAGCAAAAGTGATGATTGGGATGAAATATATGGTCAAGGGAATTATGGCTCCAACCCGAGTAATATACCGCAGAGATCAGGGGTCATCTTTCCTTTCTGACCTTGGCTTGTCTTATGTAGACTGTTGTACATGGCGAAGGTTGTTTTTTTTTTTCACTTTCGAACTTTTCACAATGACTAAAAGATGAGGGACTTATAAGAAGTAAAAGTTCTCTAGTCACCAACCTTCAGCAAGGACTGAGATATATTGCGTCTATGAACTACTGCGAATGGAAGCCTCATTTTTCAAAGACGACTCTATCACGTGGTGTTTGTTTGTTTATTCGCTTATTTAAATACGGCATAGGCAAACACTTAAAGGAATTAAATACAGCGTATGCAAACACTGCAAAAAAATCAGCACAAGGGAAAAAAAATTAAGGCATCGGTAACGTTAAAAGACACTGCAAAGGGCTTTAAAGGTTTAAAATGAAGATATAATTACTAGGGCCATTGACATGTCGCATTATGATGGACTTCTGCCATCATCCATTTATCTAAAAGGAGAGAAAAAAACTGATTCTGGACAAATTTTGAAATTTAGTAAAGTGCATAAAGTGTGCAAACGGCAGTGTGTCAGCGTTCCGAGAGCACATTCACAGAGCAACATTGAGTACGTCATCTTTTCTGCAAGAACGTGAACAAGGCCTGAGGGATAGATAAGCAGGACTGCTGTTCCAACTTATTCGTGAATTATACATGAATGAGAAATCGATACCATTGTACAAAACTGGTGCCAAAGCAGGTAGTCATATCTGACTCCACGGTTCACTCGTGCATCCAACAGTTTTTCAACCAATCTATATTTACATCTTTAAGAGTGGCCTGTCAGTGGCAGGCGCTGGACAAGCTAACAAAAATGAACTTCATTTCCGCCGAGCCCGAGGAGGAGCACAAGCAGCCATATTGCTTGGCAGAGACGGTGCATAGGGAATGGCTTTGGCCTATGGGTGCTTTGGGACAGGCCCATGGCTTTCATGTTTCATGGAGCACTGCTCTCCAGCGAAACTGCAACAGCTGAGCACTTTCTACATTGTCTTGACGTACGTTTTTAACCCCTTTTATTTCAGCCGTATTAGACGGTCATTGTTGTATAGCTACTGTATATTATAGCCTAGTTTGTATTCGAATGTGTTCTGTTGTATGATTATAGTACTATTGGGAAAGAATTACTGCATTGTAAGGATCAACAGCTCTAAATTGCACCATAGTAGGCCAACCAAAAGGCTTAAATGTCAGAGTCTCTGTTTCCGAAGCCATCTGATGTCCATGCAATAGCCTCAGTGAGGATGACATTTACTAAACTCAACTCAACTCCAGAGACTTCAGTCCTCTGGGGCTAATTACCAACAAACTGCCTCGGTAAGACATTATTATCATTTCCTTTATAGCTGTACGTGTAAAAGCTAAGCAGCTACCTGCTTTAAAAAAGGTTCACCTTGAGATAGGGCAGGAGAACTTACAACAAAGAGCACTGAGATGGAAAAGGACAGGTGACTTGGGGCACCTTGGTCTAATCCATATTCGGCTCAAATGTCCATGAAATGAATATGGGGGGAAAAAGTGCACCAAATCGTCAAATGACTAAAGGTGTAGAAAGAAAAAAAACAACCCACACGCACTCTATTCTGTGTCGCCAGGGCCATAACCGTAACCAAACCTAAACTTTTAAACCTTAGAGCGCAGAAGTCACCATTTATAACCCAGCTTTGTCTTCAGCTTTAAATAAATCCAATCCTTTGCTGAATTGTCAACACCCTGAAACTGAAGTCCGGGTGGCGTTTGTCGCTCCCTGCAATACAATACTGTATGTCATTTCCAAACAATCATCACGTCGAATAACATGACAATCCTACAGAACCCTGTTCATAACGCGAAAAGAAAAAAAAAAATGAAAAATGCGGCCATGATGAACTGTTATTAAAACGTAGCCGCGTTTTTACCAAAATGACAGAAAGAATCATTGAACCGTATCGCCGATTTGACTAAAACGATGGAACGGATAGATATAGAGAGAACAAATTAGTAAAACATAGCTGATTTATTTTTTTTCTGCTCTTTTGTGTCATTAGCAAGGCTCTGTACAGTGCTGAAAGAATACAGTAATGCGGCAATTCTTTTTTTTTTAATATATATATATATATATATATATTGACCAAACTGTGTTTAATGAAAGCGCTCTGTTGTCCTGGGTTCTGTAATAAGCAACATCAGCAAGTTGTGGTTCCACGATCACTACACAATCACACTACGAAACAACACAAAAACATGAAGAGCGCAGTACAAAAAGGGAGCTTGAAAGTAAACATCATTTCTTTGAGAGATTCATAGGTGTGATAATAGTGCCGAGGGACCCAGGTGCAGAGGGTAGATCAAAAAAATACAGACGTGCGTACAGCCAGATGGCGCAATGACAGGAAATGAGCAAAATCGTGGCGAACAGGGCAGGCAAAAAGGAAGCCAGAAGGTAAAAGTCCAAAATAAAACACAGAAAAAAACAGCCGAGAACTGCACCAGAGGGTCAGGGTGCCCTTATATTAATAAGATGTATATATACGCAGAATGGATACGCTTGTCCATGGTTCACGTGAACATGGAATCTAATTACAGGACATAGGATTGTCAGGCGTAACCATGGCAATCAAATTGTATCGCATTAGTAGCTGGTTTATATTTACGTCTCGTGTATCGCTGGCGATGCAGCGAGATGTGATTGAGATGCACATCCCTAATTTACTAACTACAGTGTAATTAATAGGGAAGATGAATGCATAGCTGAATTCCCAAACCACAAGACAACTGGTCCATGAATGAAAAAGAAAGAAACTTGGAAGTGCACAAGCGGAAAATAATGTGATTTTGTGTTTGAAGTTAGCCACGTGTATGTAGCTCATTTTCATCCCGAGGGAAGGAATCCGAGGTCCCGGGATTGATCATGGGTTGGTTTCTAATAGCAGAAAGACGCGCACAGTACATCACAGATACACAGGGATATACCGTACAGTGTTACGGAGGACAAAACGAAGATGTGACTTGTAGAGAACATCTTGCCATCTCGCCTTTAATGCCAGCACAGACTCGAGCACGCACACCTCGCTGGAATACTGTCTGCTGAAGGATCGTTGTCATAACAACAAGTTCCCCATACAACAGCATGACCTCCTCGCTCCACTCTAGGTAGGTGCGATGTCACATTCCACCGTGTTCTCTGCCTACGTTCTGTGCAAGTGTGAACAGGTTCACGGTAAGATAGGGAACAGTCATAAATGCATCTGCAAATAGAGCCATGTGAGTGGGAATCTATCTTAAATACTGCGTTCCGGCCTGGCTTTGATACTACACGTGGTGACCCGGCAGAATGCCGAGGAAGCCGAACTGCTGTCTACAGAAGGATGGTCCTGCTGCGCTGTGGCTGTGTCCCAGAGGCCTTGCTTGGACAAAACACTTTTGACAGCAGCCACTCCATTTCTGCCTGTACTGAAACAAGAGCAAGCCAAACATTTCCATGCTGCCGGAGCCTCGGGGGCTCTGTAATGAAAACCTGCTCTCAAAACAGAATCCCTTCTAAAACAACTGGATGAAATTGATAATGTAACTGTCCTCGCAAAAAAAAACAAAAAACAAAAAAAAAGAATGAAGACGGTTAACAGGACTCGTCCTTTATCTCCAACCGTCTACAGTATCTGCTTGTTAGCAATTTTTTTTCTCCCTTCGGACACCTCTCCCTGTCTCTCCATCCCACCAATTACAAAAATACCCTGTACCAAATTGCCTCCCTCAGCTGTCTCGTCTCTTACTATAATCCCCATCGCGCCCCTTAGCCTAGACCGACGCTGATCCGTTCACTTCCATCTTCTCCATCCATCAGAAACCATTTGGATTTATGTGTGTGTGACATGTGGCGCAAGAAATGATTGTCCCTGATTCGATCCTTCAGAGACGGAGAATCCACAGGTGTTAGAACAATCGAGTTGCAATGAAGCGAACACCCTTCGGGAAAATGGGCCACGAAGCTCCCCGAATTCATCTGCAGTGAAAGAATTAGAACGCAGTGGGAAACGTGTTTTGTTGTTGTTGTTGTCTTTTTGGCGAGTATTAGCACTTTCGCTGGGTTAATTATGAGATAGGTGCGGGCTGGACGTCGGATCTCTTCACAGCCACTCGCTCATGACATCAGAAACACTTTTTCCATCCTGGCTGGGTTTTTACTTTGACTTTTCAGTCAAGAGCACGGACAGCCACGGGGCATAGCACACTAATTATCTTTATCTAACTTTAGCACTCCGATAAGTGAAAAGTATTGTGCTTGCCTCGGTGTGCTTTAAACTCATTTGTTTATCAGACAAAGCCTTTTATATCCTCATGGACTGCCAGTGTCTCCACATATAAATGGAGGCTGGAGCATTCACCTCTTTCCCTGTGGCACTTTTCAGTGTGACCTTGTGGAAGTCATATTAATTCAGTGACGTGGCGTCACGCGTTAGCCCACTGGAGGATTGGTTCAAGAAGAGACGCTAGAGAGCGCGTCAATGTGATCAGTTGTAAAATAGTATGAGGTCATATTTACGTTTTTAAGTCAACCGTAAGGTGCTGGAGCGATGATGGGATTAAAATAAACCGTACTTTATGATTTTGACCAGCTTTGAGATGTTCGCCAATTCGCCCTTCCGTCCTTCGGAGACATTCGCTCGCGTGATATCTCTAGAACGAGGAACTGAATGTCCGTACTATTTACAGTACACGTAATCCTCACTGTACACTTGCAGATGAACCGATTAGATTTTGGAATCGATCCAAACAGGGTCAAATCACAGCAAGGTCAAATGTAGGTGTTGGTGGAGACACGCCTGTTTAATTAATTAAATGACTTATTGATTAATTGATGCAGATGGAACCTTGTTTCACGCCGACATAAACTTATTTTTGGTCCTTGTTGGCTAGAAATACTCGGAAACCAGAAGACGTCTTAACCGCTATCTCATCTGCCTTGCCGCAGTGTTTCCAAATGCGTTCGAAATGTCTCACGGCAGCGGCAGAACAATTTAACGGAGCAAAAAGTTAAATGTCAGGCAATTAATTATTCAGGAGATTAAGAGCACTTAAAGAGGATTATACTCATTAATAAGACCGCAAAAAGCTTGGGACGCACACCCTGTCCTAACACCAACATAAACTGTTCTAGACTGTCTCGCAGATGATTTTAATTACAAAGCAATAATATAAATAAAATAAAATGCAGAATGAGATTAGCTAATGTGTTACCAGGATGTATGTACGAGTATTAAAGGGTCAGGAACAAAAACGAATCCATGTGTTCAACAGTAACCAACGTCCGGTATAGAATCATTAGTAATATTACTCAAGATGCAACAAAGAGGGAAACGTGATATCTAAAATTCCGTGTATATACTATTATACTAAATAGAGATAGTGAACACATCATTAATAAAGTTAAAATATAATTTATTTAATCTTCTGCCATATTTGCAACCCACCTGGTGTCATAATCATCCCTACAAGTAATTAGAATAAAGCTGAACAGTCCACAGTGCACCTGGTTTGTCACCAAAATGGTGTCTGTCTGTAACTCGGTGTTAATTCAATTCAGGCCTTGTAAGCACGAAAAAGGCACAAAAGAAACCTGAAGACTTTAATGCAATTTTCCAGTCCATCAACCCAGCAGTCAGTTGTTAAGGAGCAGCTAGGTTGGGGTGGGGTGGGGTGTGTTGGGGTGGGGTGGGGAGGGGGGAGCGCGTGCCTCTTCCTCTGCTGACCCAGGACACGGCAGTCCACACACACACACACACACACACACACACACACACACAGACGTGATGAGCAGGTGCCAGCTCTTTCACCAGCCTGCTAGCTGATCACGGCTCTATGTGGACGTTGTGCCATGGCAGGTAGAAGAGTTCCACATTGGAGATTTGCTCCGCAATTGGAGAGTCCTACTCGAAGTAAGCCTAGGTGTATTTAATGCTGAGTATTCTTTACTGGGCCCGAGTCCATTTGCTGACACAGAGCTGGATTAAGTTGAACTGACCTCTGTAATTTAACACACCCTTTTCGGCTGATGTAAAGTCTTAATCACACGTGTACTGTAGCTCTAAAGATCATGGGCAGATGATACACACGCACACACACATATATATATATATATTCAATATTCACACATTCACCTTAAATGTATAGTAAAGGGCATTGAGTGAATCACTTGCGTAATGGTTCCTTGTTACGCAAACATGACACAGCAAAAATAATGCAAGGATAATAATGCAAAGCCTCGACATATGTTTGAGCGATCCTTTAATCCACTATGGACGCAGCGTGCTTGTAAGGCTCCTGAACACTTCAGGGTTTAGTTTAAAATCAAAATCAGTTCAAGTCCATAAGCAATGTCTTTACGTGAATAATGGCAAGGCTAAATTAAATAAAAAAAAATAAAAAAATGACCTGTTGTGCCATGGGCATTGTAATGTCTTCAGGTAATAAGGATAAATATTCTAAATTTTAATATCATAAGGATAGATTAATATAAGCCATCTGCTCCGGGGCTGAAACTGCCCGTGCAAAGACACTTCTGCGGCTGATCGACGACGAAGACGAATTCAGGACAGCTTTTATTCTACGCAATCCACAAACTAACCCCGAACGTCTTAAAACAACGAAACAAAAGGCTACAGATAGAAAGCGCTGACTGTTCAGTGATATGGTTCGGAGATTTGTCACGGAAACATCACGTTATGAGTTCTGTTTTCTAGGCTGTTCTCCTAATCTTCTTGCTAAGCAGCCAATTAAACTAATCGTTTGGAACACTTCTTTTTGGAAAGATGTGCAAGATTATAATTATGCACTCAGGACATTCATTGTGAAATGAGTAATGTATGTGAGAAAGTGTGGGAAATGCTTTCACCAAGATGTTACTAGTTGGTCATTCATATTATAATAACCCTATAACAGTTCTTAGCGCTGAAACGTTTGCTGTATGTGATGGAGCGCATTTAACCCTGGTGTTAACACTTGATGGTTAAACGCTCTATCATGTCGCATCCAGGTTACTTCCTTTAATCTCCGCACAAATAATGCAGTGTGATGATTATTAGCCATCAGCACCGGCAGCCAGGGGACAAAGAAAGACGATTAGAAAAATTAAGCTCGCATTAACGTAACAGCCTACAGGTAAACTGTTTCCTAACTTTGGTTCAGGAGATTGCGGCTTTCACACCCCCATTTCCCATTCTGCAGTGTTTATATTCAAACCACAACCAAAATGATACTTAGAGCTCCAAGCTATTTTTCACAGCTGTGATTCTTCCATCAAAATAATTCACTCTACACCACGGGTCATCAATTCGATTTGACCTGGAGCCAGATTCCCGTAGCGAAAATACTGTTTGGGCCAGAACTCCCCACCCCACCCCACCCCACCCCACCAAACGAAACATCTCAACACCTCACACACGTTAACTCACACAGTCCCGCATTCATATTATAACCTGTGGAGACCCTCGGCTTTCCGTTAAACATGGTATGGTAGAAAGCAAGAATGCATTTATAACAGACAACATTCAGGAGGTGATGTTCAATTTCAAAAACAAATACTAGGCTTTACTGTAGATATGCACCCTGTGTAGTACACTACCCATAATGCATGCGCAGGAAAGAAAAAGCCAAGTGTAATGCTGAGAAAGTACATCTCGGTCTTTACATGTTTAATCGCGTAACGTTAAAAAGCAAAAAAAGTTAACGTACGGCTGCTTGACATCTTTTACCTTGTTGAAACAGGAAGGGCCGGATAGAGACGCAACTTTCAGTACCACTTCCTCCTCATGTACATTCTGACACATGGACTTATAAATATCAGTAGGTCTTGATGGTAGAACAGTATTTAAACTTTCAGTCATCGATTCCAAGCCAGTATATTTGCTCAGATTCAGCAAATCTCTCCTAACGGTCCGCTAGCTTTCTGTTCTGTGTGTGTGCCGAAAACAAATCCAGTGTTCCTACACAGCCCTGGATCTGTAAACGAGTAAACAAATAAAGTGGTTCGGACTGATCCAGCCAATCAGCAGCAGGGGGTGTGTTCTAGCCAATCACAGGCAGGTGGAAAGTAAGCGGGGAGACGGACGTAGTGGTGTTATTTTTGTTGTCTTGGCAATGCGAGTCCATTAACTTGAGGGGCGGAGCTTCTGAAATGAGGTGTGTATTTGTATGGCTGTTGATCAACGACTCCGCCTTTAATGCCTTCACGCTTTTTTTTTTTTAATTCTGCATCGTTTGACTGCATAGGTCCCAGCCTACAAAAAGCTCTTCTTTTTCCTGTTTGCTTTTCTCTATCCATTGTTTACACTGCATTTCCAATATCCTGCGCAGCAGAAAGACGGGTCCGGCAGGAAGACAGGAGCTGAGCAAGTGCTTGCAGACATCAACCTTTTCTGTGTTGTGTGTGATCTGTTTCACTTAAATTCATTTCCTCCATGCATGGGAAATACAGTATGAATAGCAAATGGTAGCTGAGAGGGAAGGAGCGAAGCGAAAGGCTTGGTGAGTGGATGATGGAAGGAGAAACGGAATCGATCATGCAGAGAGCGCCGTGGCAGCGAGGACATTGGGCCTGCAAGAAAATTTCCAACCCCCCACCTCCGCAACCCACATGTGATCTATCCATGGTGATGGAAACTGCAGCGAGCAGACAGAAGCAGTGAATTGGGTGAATGTGAATATAAACATTGCGAGCTGTCTTGCCAGATGGACGGTTTGGGAAATAAGATTGTTTTTCCTCCCTTTTTTCGACATGAAATCATTTGACACGGCATGTTCCTGAGGGCACGGAGTGGGGGAGGTGTGAGTACTGAAGGTTATAAACAGGGGTGGCTGGGGTAGGAAGGGAAGAACAGCACAGCGAGGGCCATTTGTTTATCATAATATATTGTCGAGGAGAAGGCGAACCAGTCAGAGACGGCTAAAGAAAAATAGCCCCTGTCTGTCTGCCTATTACAATGCCGAGCTTTTTTGGGAATCGGTTACTTAATAAAGCACGTAGTATGACATTTCAGTTTTCATTCAGCATTTGCATCTTTATTGCTGGCGTTCAATTTGCGTCCTTGCACAAGACAGTCAGCGTCGGGAGCTGCGTTTAAAGACGGCGTGACGAATCGGATACAAGACGCACTCTTGGGATCCAACAAGATCTTAAAAAAGCGATTGACTTGTCTGTTTATTGTGCACAAAGCATTCCCGTATTATTACCACTGCCATTATTGTTTGTTTTCCTGATCCGGAACACCTGCCAACATTTAGATCTGACCAGCAGGACCCATTTCATACCCCCACAGGCATCCTGAGGTTCCATCTTCCAACAGAGAAATGAGTCAGCCAAACAACCTCTCTATCCCCATCACCCCCTTCAAAGAGTGCAGCTGTTCTGCTGCCTCCACTCGTCCCCAGGAGACCGCAGCCCACATTCCTCCCCAGCCAAGCTCGCACCATTGCATCCACAGGCACTTCGCCTGCTCAGGCAAACTAATGGCCCACTGCTATGTCACACCAAGCCACCACTGTTTACCATACCTCATGAGAGGGTTAAACTGTGGTGTTTGGAAATGCAACTGGCTTTTTGTTATATTTGAATGATGGAACATGAATTCAAGTAGTGGTCAGAAGGAAAGGGAAGATATGATCAGTTACCTAAGGGGCTTGGTTTGATACCCACAGAAAAGGTCTAGCTGTACATATTTGATGGATAACGTTTTAAATGTCAGAATTTTAACCTTTGGGTGGATTCGTGACTTTTCAACCAGCAGCAGAGTTTAAAATCCTGCGGTCAATGTTGATACTGACACGATACGGAGGCTAGTGTGATGCGGTGTTAAAGTGTCTCTCCATGCTTCGTTTTGTCTTCGGGAGTCTTCTCAGTCCCTGGGAGGAAGAGCAGTCACTCCTATATGGAAAAAAAGCAGCGTCTCCTCCAGGGATAGCAAGGAACCATCATATCAGATGACATCGCCTGTTCACACATGGCACTGCCAATCTTCTGAAGCAATACTATACATTTAGCCAACAGCTTCGCTTCCTGTAACCCCTCCCAAGCGGATGTGGCTTTCATCCAAATCATAGCCTCGAGCAGGACCCTATAAATGAATTTTGGTCTCATTTGGCTCATTGAAGATTCAGGTTTCTCCAGAGCGCATCACTCTATACACACCGTTACTACTGCATGGCCAAACTAACAATGTTTTAAATGACGTGTAAACTTATTGATAGCATCCTAACAAGCTTGACTCTTCGACGCTTTCTTCATGTAAAGTCCGCATAAAGAGAAGTGGAAATCCTCCACTTTCTTTTTCACCATGCGATTCCATTCACACCACCACCGGAAACAAGAAGAGGACCCGTGCACGATTGTCAAACCTGCCGGAAGAGCAAAGCCACAGTGCCACTAGATGGCACTTTCCCCACTTCACACAACACCTCTCCTTCATTCCGGCTCTGACACCACGGCGTGCATCATACAGCTTTTACCATTATGGCTTCTGAGACATGGAAGAATATACTCCTGAGACAGTTTTAAAATAATCTGTGCAATCATTACCCAGGGAACCAAACCACAGATAGGACTGACGCTGTTACAAAATCAATCAGTCAGATCAGAGCCTGAGCCTGACGCTCCTTCTCTTTCAAGAGCGCATAAAAAAACCTGAAACATGAATAAGTAATAGTTTGATGGCGCAGGATGCATCCTCATATAAGTCTAGACTTGAAACAGTCCCTAGTACTACCCATGTTACTGACTGTAGCACAATCGTGTCAAAAAACTTCTTATTCAGACGTTTTAAATCGGTAATCAAGGACGTCCCATTATGAACGTTTTATTGAGCTCTGTTTGTTTCCTCGGTTTAACCAGCGACCATTAAAAGTGCGCATACATTACGTGTGTTCGTGCACTCAGACTAGTAAACTGATTTTTTCGTAACGTTAGCGAATTGATTTTAAATGGAGTGCATTAGAGAGCTACCTTGGATGGAGTCGATCTGCAGCGAAGAGCTCCAGTACAGGCGTGAGTAAGGAACCTTTCGTTGTTTCACGTTCATTACGTCAGAATCCTTTATTATCAACCGACAACGGCAGACACCAAGAACTACACAGACGGTAGACGCTGATATTTTCACTCACCTGGTGTCGTCTGTAGACAGTCTTTCTTGCTTAGCTTGCTTTGATAATGAACTCATGCTGAATTTTAGTGTTTTCTTTTTCCCAGGTCAGCTGTATTGCCGAGAGATGTTGTATCTCTTCCGCTTGATATTTGCACAGGGGACAGTTGGCAGTCTGCTTTGCTTTGAACATTACTCTTGAAATACGTCCAGATCGCTGACATTTCGTGTCACGTTTCATTTGTGTTGCAATGTGTAACAAGCTTACGGCGACTAGCATCACCTGGCATCGGAAGTGCTAGCGTGTTGGTAAAGAGCTCAGTATCGGCGAGTTTCAGTATCAGTGCATCCCTAATTAGCAGAGTAATTAGCATTTAAAATCCACAGCAACAATGGGGAACAAAACAACCTTTCTTTTTTGTACAACAGTAACCTTTTTGTTTTTGCCACCTTAAATCAAGATGAACCTTAATTGTTGGTTTAGCAATGTAGACATTAAAAAAAAACACACACACACATATACTCATTATATCCATAGGCTCATGGCTGTTTTTAACCTTTGGGGCCATATTACGTATATTTGAGTCTTGTTCCCATTTAGATGCAGATTCTATTGCTGCTTATCAGAAGTAAAATACAGTTACCATCATACAAATCAGATCCTGCTAGCTTCTGCTGTTATCTAATTTAGCACTCTGGAGTAAAGTGATCATTTAAAGCAAAGCCAATAACGATTTTTACTTCATGCACGGACTGGTCCAGCAGGATCTAGGCTGAAAGAGCTTAATGTGGGAAAAGAGATTACAGCGAATGTTAGTATGTGAAAGGATCCTGTCTGTGCTGGCCCATGGCAGGGACCAAGCCACGTCCGCTTCGTCGAATCCTACGGCGGCTGTCGATAAAATTCAAATATGTCATTTTTCTTCATTATTCCGTTCTCGCTGTTAATTCTTTACGTGCATGAATCTTTCATCAGCCAGCACGGAGCAACTCGATCATATAGAAGAAACCAAGCACATGGGCTTTTTTAATAATGCTTGGTCCTCACACAAGGTTACAAAAGAGGCCTTCATCCATCTTGTCAGGCAGGAGAAAGGGAGCAACAATCAGCGGCTGTGAGTAAATGTTGTCACAGTGCATTCAGACCATTAGCATGGCGATAGTTCACCAACATTATCATTAACTCTGGTCACAGAGCATTGGAGTGTGTGCTCAGCCATGCCTCCAGCACTCATCATGACACATTGCACACACAATTTGAAAAATGGCTGTTGCCGGGGAACCGGGAACACACGGACGCATGGGGGCTCTGAAGGCAACTCCCACCTTTATGCCTCAGTATGTTGTTAACTCTTGATTGAATGAGAGCTCAATGACATCCAGAGATGTAAAGACACCTTGGTGGTTTCACAAATGCATTGGTGCAGATTAACAAGCTCAGGGAACGGTATTTTTATAAACAACTCGAATAAGTGAATTCATTTAATTAGGAGTCTATGGAAACTTTCTGGACTACAGGTTTGTCCTATATAAAGCAAGTGTTGAGTTAATTAAATGCAAGGCAGAGGTTTAAAGATTTAAGTGTAAGATTCTAATAACTTTCACTATAGAAGGAAGAATTAATCCTTGTAATTAAACTCCATACCGTGGCCTGTCGGATTCACTGGTGTTTAAGTAAAAAGGTGCTTTTTTCTATCGTCTGGCTGAAAGAAAAAGTCATGTTTTTACAATTTGACCGAACTAACCGAATCACTAGGCGAACCTGGATCTCTCGGTCCCTTTCCAGTCAACGCTAGGTAAAAAGGCCTGCAGGGTAAAGGGTACCAGTGTTTGCTTTACCGCTAGCGATGAAGATACATCAAATAAATCATAAGGTCACAGATGTGCCTGTGCCTCAGAGAAGTTCGTCACATCGTCCAGATGCGCGAAAGGACAAAGGCATGAAGCTTTATAAATCTCTAAAGGGGGGAACAAAAAAAAAAAAAAATGTCTCTACACTGTGTCTGGTTTGTGCACAATCCATGCACAAACTCTAGAGCCGCACTGAGCAGACGTATCCCTGATACGTTCCCTCGCTTTCCGGAAAGTGGAAATTACATGTGGGCTGATAAGCCACCACAGCTCCCACCAATTGGCTTTTATTAATCCTCTTCGCTTTCACTGAATGCAGCAGCTCATTCTCTAAATATAAGTCATTAGAAACGAACAATTACTTTAGGCTGATATTGCATGCCGTGCCTCTTTTTCATGCCCCGTGTAGATAAGATGATTGTACGGGAGTGCTAATGGCCCTGGTGGCGTGATGGACACCGCTCCTCAGCTGGACACAGAAATGACGGCATTAAGGCGATGTGGCAATCTGATTTCCAGAGGTAAGAAAAACATTAGCTCCTCAGCGGAAACACATTCACCTGTTTATGAAGAAAGTAAGGCTTTACAAACCTTGAAAAAGTTTCCCAGTGTGCGGCCTCTTCTGTTTCATGGAGCTTCATATTAGAAACTGTTGTGCACGGAAAAGGTGCAATAATGTTCTGCAGACCCGTAGTGTGTAAGCGCTGTAGCTCATATGTTTGACAGGCACTGGGGACAGGGGACGCAGATGAGGGCTCATGTTCTCTGAGTAACTCTGGAGGAGAAAAAGCAATAAGAGGCTGACTGCTTCACACGCCATAAATTTTACCCTTCACCTACGGCTAACTGCTTATGGGGAGGGAGACTTCATTCAGTATATGATGCAAATAAGCACTTTAATCATATGGTATAATATTCTCTATGCTAAAAAAAAAAGCTGAATAGTAATTACTAGTGAACCAGTAATAAAGAGAAAAAGATACATTATCTAGTTTTAATTGCCGTAATATATCAAATTTAGTATAAAGTTTCAGAGGCTTGTGTGACAGAGCGTTATTGCATTGCTATTCTAGGAGTTTGTATCATGCAAGAAGAGGAACCTTCCTACACACTGCTCTTTATGGATGGATGATACCAACTTGGCCCAATTTGTCAACTTTATGTGCAAGTGTGTGGCATCCATCCTTTCGTCCATCCATCCATCCGTTTTCTATGTCTTTTTTCTATTGCGGGTCGTGGGGAACATGGAACCAGTCCCAGCTGACGCTGGGTGAAAGGCTGGGTGGGCAGGACGCCAATCGATCACACGGCTAACACGGAGACAAACAACCATTCACACTCACATTCACACCTATGGCCAATTTAGAGTAGCCTGTTAACCTATTCTGCATATCTTTTAGCGGTGGGAGGAAACCGGAGCACCTGGAGGAAACCCACGCAGGCATGGGGAGATCCTGCAAACTAAACTTTTAACCATCTTAATTGGGGCTGGAATTTCATTTTCTTGAATATTCACATTCAATATGTTAAACGAGGTTATACAACTGTAAGGTTGAGCACACAAATATAAATATAAGACGATAAATATACTTTGCAAGTTCTCACAGCTAAAATGTCAGATCAGATCAATCCTGTTGTGACCAAAGAACTTCCTGTTAAGTTGTTAGAAGAGAAAAAAAAAAAAAGATGGAGAAGTTTATGAAAAGATCGGTAAAGCTATGACCCTTCCAAGGAGCACTGTGAAACCCATTATAGCAAAGTGGAGATGTATGACATAACCCGGACCTTACAAAGATCAAACCAAACCTTAGTGCTTGTGCTTGGGAAAGAAGGTCAATTGTCAGAGAAGCGTCCAAGAGTTCAGATGCAACGCTGAAAGGGTTACGGAGCTCCCTGGCTGCAATAATAGAGACTGTGCAGTCCTCAACAATATCAGCGCTTCATAGATCTGGTCTCTGGGACAGAAGAAACTTCTGAGAAAGTCATAAAGGCATGCCTCGAGTTTGCTAGAAGGCATGTGGAAAAAATCCAAGCGCTTTTGGAAAAAGTCATTTGAAAGCAAAAAGTAAAGCTTTACGTTTGGTAGCCCAACACCCGGGTAATATCAAGCATGGTGGTGGTGGCATCACCAGGAGGAAGTGGAAAGCTTGTTGCCATCAAGGGCAATATGGATGGGGCCAAATCCAAGCAAACTGTTTTGCAGAGAACCTGTTTCAGTCAGACATCTGGGTCCAGGGCGAAAATCAACATCACAACAGAACACTGAGACAAACCACAGGGCAATAATGACAAAGAAATGGTTTGGGTGAAAAGAAGGTTTGTGTTCAGGAAATCCGGAAATGCCAACATGAAAATATGCAAAGCAAAGCTCATAGAGTCACAGCTGAAGAAACGGAAACCTGGAAAACCGAAAAGGGGAACGCACCGAGTATTGACCCTGTGGGTGAACACTTATCAGTTGTTGTTGAGGCGTTTAGATTTTTTTTTTTCCCACCTCGAAAGGAGCAGACAAAAATCCCATTCTAGTACAAGAGAAATAATCACTAGGGGGTGAATAATTTCCGTCAGAGTGACACCAGTTCTGCCAGTTATCCAGGAAGCCTGTATTAGTTCATCAGAATTGACACAAAATAAAGTCACGCTTATGAGAACTAAATTTGTAATTAATGAGATTAATCTTATTAACACAAAGAATAGGACTGCCAGTGTTTTTCACTCGTGGCTCAATACTTTCATACTAAGTGGATGTGGAATGAAATTTGCATTACATTTGACAAATCTCTTTCATTTTTATTGTTAAAAAAAATGGATTAGAGTTCCATAGAACGGAATGTTTGTTGGCCCAGATCATTTCAGGAACGATTATATTAGTCAGCAGTAATCCTAAAAAAGATCTGGCAAGGGTGATCAGAGGTTTGCAGATTCTTTGAATAAATAATTTCAAAGGCATTGTACATGGGAACGTGAGAGAAAAGGGATTTTCACACAGGCCTGAGATGCGGCGTGACTAGATTCCACTAATGTCTGTTTGGGCATTTTTATTGCTGCTCTTCCATTCTTAAGAAATTACTCTCCACAGCCTGAAACCAGTGAGGATTAAGAGTTATGAGTCTACATCTGATTCTCTGTTCCCAGGCTTACATACAATATTAGCCTAGTAACCTAGTTACCTGATGCCAGGCTATAATCATGCTCTAATCTCAGCGCTGTCGTAATAATGCTGTTCTATTGTGACAATGTTCTTCTCACTTTGCATTCGTTGGGCCGGAGCGTGAGATGGTGCAAGACAAGAATCAAAATGAAATAGACACACTGGGATTTTAGATGACCTGAGTTCTCTGCAAAAAAGGCTCTGTAGAGATATTCAGTCCTTTGCGTAAGCCAACTAATTATAACATTCAGCTAATCACGTATATTAAAGCATGCCAAGCGCTATTATCACTATTATTATCTCATAACATAATACGAACATAACGATTCACCCATTTCACGATTCGATTCGAGTCACCATATTTGGTTCATGATTCGATTTTGCCACAATATTTTTGAAGAAAAAGAAAGAAAATTAGAAGAAACTTTTATTGCCAAAAAAAAAAAAAATGCAACAGGTAACTTCCTACTCTTCATCAACTTTTTTTTTTTATAAAAAAAAAAAAAGTACTGTTTCAATGTTTAAATTTCTTAATAATTAACAGTGATTTTTTTTTTTTTAGACATTTCTAAAGGTTGGAGTAAAATATAATATTACCTATTACCTAAAATCATCCTTTTATTAAAAAAGAAAAACAGTTAATAACAAGCTTTTTTGAAACATTATGAACATTTCTGAACATAAAGCAACTCCTTCCATTTGATTCCCTTTTCTGTAGCTTTCAGGTGTCTGTAAAAGATTTCTGGTTGAATCTGTTTCAATCGCGCAAAAGCTCTTTTCCATTTTAGATCTGTTTATGGCAGCTGTGTTACTTCCGCTCATGGTGATGTCGCACGTATTCCCACTGTTGTGTGTTAATGCGTCCCCTGCTGTCTAAACAACATAATTACAACTAGCTAAAACTAAGAGATGAATCCTGGTTCATTTTTTATTTCCATTGATTTGAATCGTGATTAATCGATGTATGATATATCATTACAGGCCTATCATCTTATCCAGGAACTACTGTGAAATTTCAAGTAACTGCAGTGAAATGAATTAATTAGTTCCAAAAAGAGGGAGAATTAAGTCTGAACCTGCCCATGGGTGCTTTAGAGTTTTATGTTCTTCATCTTATGCTTTTGCGTCTCTGATTTTTTAGCTCAGCCTCACTCTTCTTATGGATGTCAAATGTCATCATTTGAACACTGTTTGGTAAAGTATGGCATACAGAGAGACTCAGTTGTAACATATAAGATGTATTTGGTAGTTTTTTTTATTGCTAAAATAAATATATACATATCCAATAAAGACCATATATGGTCAGTGAAAATGTTTTTATGAGCTGATGCTTATCATCGGAAACATTAGATCAGGTTTATTCAGTATTTTCAGTGTCAATCACTCCTTAAAGGTTACAGTTATAACATGAACATGCGCTATTATATGCACAGTAATCACTTGACAAGGCACGAGCAGATCAAATATTCAGGGTTCATTTTTTCTTTCTTTATAATGACTAAATAAACCATCATATTCTGTGTGAGATTATGAAAATTAACCTGAGATGCTAGAAAGAGTAAAATACTGTTATTTACTATTTACAATGATTGACATGTACATCGCTGACATGGTTCAATTTTCCCGCTTTCATCACTGAAGTCATTACAAACTTTTAGATGTGATCTCCTCTAAGCTTCTTTCAGCTAGAACCAAAAGCTGCGTCTCATCTGTATGCAGTTGCCCCAAGTTGCATCAGCTAGTTTGAGACAGAATGCAGGCACCGAGACTTGAAGACAGATGTGGGCAAGCATCCGGCACAGAAGAGGCCTTAAAGGCAAAAGACTGCCAGCAGGTATATAGGAACTTGCAAGATGCCTATAACTAACCAAATCTGTCCTGTTTTACCTCGTTATATATTCAAACTCTTCCTTAAAGACAAGTGACATATTAAAGGAAAAAAAACATCCATCTCTGTTATGCTGTATGCTAATTTGTTGGCGTTTGCTGCTCCGCTTGGCCCCTTAGAGGAAAGGGTCACTCCAAATCAATACCAGGTTATACCAAGGGATCACATTTGTCACATTAATCACACTTCTTATAGAGTAAGCATTTCCTTGTACAGTGTACAGTCTTCTCCTGTGATGAAACGCTTACGCCGGGTTCCCATCGTTAAAGCACCCATTCAGGGAACGCACGGTGCCCAGCATGTCATCTCCGGAACAGTTTCAGAAACTGATCCATTCAAAGACACACTGATGCTGTTTGTGGTCTAATTCTGTGCTCAGTCAGATTTAACGGAAAATATTTCACATAAAAATATGAAGTGATTTCATTGCTTATACTAAACCTCATTGAAGCGCATTTCGAATTGAGCATGTTCAATTCACGTAGGAGCTAGAACTATTGAATTACATGAAATGATCACGATTAAGTCATGTGCAGTACAATAGTGCAGCGATCGTGTGGCTGTTGCCGAAGTGACCTGGGTTCGATGTTCCGTTCGGGTCACAGGGTGGTATGGTTTTATTCAGGGCGTTGAAAATTGTAAGGTAACTCGGCTTAATCGAATTAAGTCATTTTTTCCCAGTTGTAGTTGTTATTATTATTATTATTATTATTATGAATTATTCACTAGTAATAATTCCTGTCCGTCGGATTATTAGTGAAGTATATAGATACGCTTTCCCTTGTTTTTTCATCCGCTTTACAGAAAAGCGTCATCAGGAAAAGAAACACCTGTGGGATTTTGGAGCGACACTCTCTGATTTGATCTTATTTATTCTGACTGCCAGCCTTTAGACGCCATCTCTCCGAGACCTCTCAGCGAAGTCATGGCTTAACTGAAACTGTCCGTATAGCCAATGCGGCAGTCAGATAAGGTTTTTGATCATGCTCCGAAAACCACATCGACTCCCGTGTGCATTAATGAGCTGAACTAGTAAAAAAGCTTGCCAGTTTCTCACCGTGCTACAGATAGGGGCATGGAGCTGTGCCAAACCGGACTTACCCCTGCTGCTCAGGTATAACACTCCGTTGAGAACACGCATCTCTCACCCCTTCATCAGCAGCGCTCTCTTTCTCTCTCTCTCTCTCTCTCTCTCTTTCTGAAAAAGCACAAAGACCCAGTGGGTTAGATTTGTTTTGTTAGATATCTTTCTCATAGATTTGAAAAGAGAAGACAAAATGGTCTTTCAAAATGGCTATTCATCTGCTCTTGACCTCGTCGGTGGGCTTCAAATTCCAAAATTAACGCGAGAAAGGTTTTTGGTTAACTGATGAAATAAATAAAGAAATACTTGAATGCGCAACTGTTGAATCTTCCCCGATTTAAGGGTGTATTTACAGTGACCGTGACCGCAAGATATGAAACGCTGTTACTGCATACAAACGAATGCACAGTTCATCCACGAATATATCTAGATATTTCTTCGTCTTGGAATTTTATTCAGAATAAATGTTCAAGTATTCCGGCATTTTATGTTTTAGGCACCAGTTGAACTCTATTTTTTGAACGTGTAAAACGAATGCAATTGAACGATCCTTTCATTTCTTGGATTCCCTTTTCGACTTCCCTTTCAACTCCTTCGACGAGACGGCTTTCCATATCCACTCCTCTCTCACACCAGGCCTCCATACTATATGTTAATGCTGCCTGTCTGCACGCCGACCCTGGACGTCTTTAGCTCAGTGTGTGACAGAGGATCGATGGAGGCCGATTCGAGACGGTTGGCCCTGTGGATGTTTCCTGTCATGATGAAACCTCTCTGGTGCATGAGCCATTCTTTTTTCCCCCAGACATTGATCTAATGCTAATGAATCCCATACTCCAATTAACCAGAGTAAGCTCTAGCTGTGATCGGCAAGCAAGACCAACTAATTAAGCCCTACACAATTTGCTGCACCGCCCATATTGCACACATTATCTCTTTACACTCCTCTGAACTGAACTGCGTAGCTGACGGGGTGAATTATGAAGTGAGTTTCAGAATCATTTTTCTTTACGACTTTTTTTCCCCAGAATTTCCCTTTTTTTTGTGTGTGACACTGATACGATGACTTGGGTATAGTAAATATGTAGTAAATTCCTAAGTACATATCTGGTCATTCAGTCTTTCAGTCGTTCAGCTTCAGTAAACGCTTTATCCTGGTCACGGAGCCTATCCCAGACCGGGAACACACCCTGGACGGGATTCCAGTCCATCACAGGAAACCGTCCACACACACGTTCATACCCAGGGGCAATTCAGTAAATAATTAAGGCTTATTACAGGACTTGTACATGACAGATAAAAGCACGAAAGACACAAACATTTTCGAATGTGGAAATCAGTATAGCGATGAGACTGCTGTTACACCGTGCGCCCTTTGTGTATTTTTATATACTTCACACTGATTGGCGTCTCGGTAATTTTATATGAACGTCAATTATAATTGCGCCGAGATCACTTTCAGCTCAAGGGATTGGAGTAAAAACAACGGCAAATCAAAAGATACGCTCCGGGGACTGGAAGTATTTAGAACGACTCTTCGTTGCTGCATTCCCAAAGTAGATACACAGAATTATGAGAATAGTCTAGCTCTGACTGTAAGTACTTCCACGCTTTCACTTCCTGCCAACCAAGCAAAACCCGATTCATTACCAAAAAAAAAAATGAAATGCTTGTGACCGAATGAATCTTGGAAGCTGCATCAGAGAATGAACCCAACAAGTGCTTTCAAAGGTCCGACTTGCAAAACAAATTTGTTTCCCATGGAAAATCTAATGCCTAGTCAGAATTTCAATAATGCAAAAGCCTTGATAATGCGGTTTAATTAGCTGGGAAAGATGTGATTTGCATTCCAGTGAAAGTGCCTACAGCAGCTGCTATGCAGCAAGAGTCTACGAAACCCCAAAGGCGGCGGAACCCAGAGGCAGGCAGAGGAGAGTTTCGGAGTCTTGGGTGCTATTCTTTTAATTACTCGTTATAATGACTCCATTTAGCTGTTCAATGACCCATTTAATGGCACTGAGCGAGCCTGGGAAGCACAGTCCTTGGCAGGTTCAAGCACGCAGCTGCCCTGGCCTACACTACCTCTAACCCCCCCTCTCTTGCACCAGACCCGAGGGGCGAGAGAAGCCCTCTGACTGTGTCCTGTAAACATGTAGCTGATGCTAAATGAGTACTTGAAGTACATCCGTAGTGCTCGTTTTGCTTTTCGTCACAGGGAGTGAAGCATTTTGCACGTCGGAGTTTAATTAATTAAGGAACAGCCCCTGTGGGTTGGAAATAAAAAACAATTAAGCCCTACTATGTATGTGCGATTTCTTCCCACGAGGTTAGCTTCGACAAACATGTGATGAGGGGAGAGCGGGCTCATAAGGAGCCCCATATGTTTCTGAGGCGTGAGCGCATCGAAAGTGCACTGACCATGAGCGCTGCCTCGCGTTTCCTCCACTTTGCTTTCCAAGAGTCTCCTCTGACACATTCGGACGGGCTCACGTGGCGACGAGGCGTAAAAATAGCAAAACAGTCACCTACCGTGACTTTGAAATTAGTGCAAGAACTTGCACGTAGATATTCGAATCCGTTTCATTACGGGAACTCGGCTGTTACGGGAACGTTCAGGAAAAGACGATTTCTGTTTATCCTGTCGTTCCGTAATGATTTTTACGGTGGGATCTGTTCTATAGCCAAACAATAGAACGATACAAAGGTAATTCATTAATTACAGTAAAGGATACGGATTATATATTCTGCATAATACACGCAACAGTACACACATCTTACTAGCTCCGCATCACGAAACTTTAAAGGTCCAGTATGTAGGATTTAGCGTGGGATCTATTATATGCAATATATATTATATATAATATATATATGTCGTCTCCTTCACCTTATTGCACGGCGCTACTCAATCCAAACACTCAACCTTAGAAGCATGTACGGAGAAAATCCAGTTCTTCCGCTCAGCCTCATGTACACGTCTTATCTTATCCTGTGAATGACGACAGCCTTTGCCAGATGAAGAGGATGTGGAATAGACAGATCAGAATTAGCAAACGAGAGCTTGCAGCTGCCACTCTCCCTCAGTCTATTTGTGCGCTAGAACAACTTGACAAGATTCAACAATTAAGAGGGAAAACAATGTCAGTGAGGCGGTACTGACTGCTCTAATGAGCTAGACATTTGACAAGATGGACATTCGGTGCAGCTACTACGCTGTTTATATATTTGGATTGGTTATTATCTATTTATATATATCTGGGTAGCGTTGCTGCCTGGCAGCTCAAAGATCCCTCGTTGGATCGCAGAGTTACTATCCGAGCAGACAGTTTCCGTGCATGTTCTCCCCATCACTGCGTGGGTTTCTTCCAGGTTCTCCGGTTTCCTCCAACCTCTCAAAAATGAGTCTTAGTGGGATCTAAAATTGCACTTGTGTGAAGGTGTGTGTGTGCCCTTCGATGGACTGTATTCCCGTCTCAATCCCAGGATTCCTGGGATAGGCTCCGGAGTCTCCTCGACCTTGACGGGGATAAAGCGGCTAGCGGAAGTGCCGGAGCGGCCCAGTGTGGCATTAGCATGCAGAACACTGATCTATGAGAAGGCTTTAGATAAGACTGACAAAAAAACTCACGGTATAAGAGAATAATAGTGGCAGCTCCATTCTTGCACATATGAATATAAAGCTATAGTTGCAATCAAACACATGCTCAGGTCGTGTTACAGCCATTTTCATACAAATCCGCAGGGGAGAATTTGTGCCCGGCGTTCTGCCTCCCTATTTACAATAGCAGGAATAGCATTTTATATCAGACTCCGTAGTGAAACATCTCAAAAAGTGTTTAGATGACATAATCACCCTGCCTTTAGCTACGGGACAGGAAAGTGACAGTGACATAGTGTCGTCTCCGGGAAAGATAATGCATCCTCCATGGGGATCATCTTAGCGGAAGATGGGAAGAAGATTACAGCAGAAGGCAGACTTGATTTCAGTGCTGTCAATTTCCTTTCTTTCTTTCTCTTTTTTTTTTTTTATTTCGAATGTTGTGAACTGGCAGTGATGGAAACGGGGGGGGTAAAACAGTGGGAAGATCTCCGTAAACTTGATTTCACAACTGAATGAGTCAGGCGCTCCATTCAACCTGGAGGTACAGAAGCGAGAAGTGAGAAGTCACACTGCTAGATTCCCCCCTGGAGGGGCCGAGAAACAGAGAGAGACAGAAAGTTCACAGCGCCGGTCTTGCAAGCAGACAAAACCGAGAGAGAAACAAACAAAGAGAAAACAAACGAACTAACAAGTCCCGAAAATAGCTCTTAGGCTAAAAATAGCAAAAAAGAATAATAATAAGAGATACGCCATCCATCAAAAGCTGCTCTGCGACAACAACAACAAAAAGTCCGATAATCAAAAAAAGAAATTATTTAATCATGCGGTTTCTGTCGTCATACGTACATACGCTCACGTGATAGAAAGCAGGAAATGAAATGATATATATGCTACATTATATACTCGCGCTGCAGTTCGTTACGGATCGGCTCGTATTCGGCCGTTAAAGGTGAGTAATTGTTATTGAAATTGAGAGCGAAATTACCTGTGCTCGATAGGCATTTCGTCTAATAGCAGATCCAATGAGCAGCGTTTCATCTGCTTCACATAAGCCAATACCATTTGGCAGTCAGCTCTGTACACCTTAATTGGTCTTCGGGGTTTTGATGTCACATCAGAGCAACGGTGATGCATTACAGAGGCTACATCACCATATGTTCAGATTGATGCGTCTCTTGGATTTTGCAGTTTGCTGCTTTCAAAACGCAAAGTGCCTTTTGTCTAATAAAACACTCCGTAATGCACGGGTTCATGTCATTTTGCTCAAACTGGAAAATACCACTGTCAGTCCAGGAAGCATCGCATGGCCTAGACGTCATACAAGGCTTCCTATTAGCAGTATGAACCCTTTTAGTCCATCCATCCGTTCTCAATACCACCTATCCATTAAGGGTCACTGGAGCCAGTCCCGGCTGACTTCGGACGAGGGACGGAGTCTCAATATCTGAACATACGTATAGACAGAATGATAAATATGCCATTGCGACTATACAGTGAACCGCATGTCCTCCCCCTAACCACATTCCCTGAATACATTTCCACCCCCATGTCTTTAATTTCCTTCATATCTAATTCAACTTAAAACCACAGTCGTACATCTGGAAAAAAAAACATCAACAGGATTGTTTTATTTTTTTCATTCAGACAGGATTGACATGATTTCTAACGATTTATAGCTTTCAAAATGTAAAATGCTCTTAACGCTGTTTTAAACGACTGTTCATCAGTCTCCTTTAACAGCTCAGAAAACCATCTTCAAGGCTTCTCCGGTCGCCCGCGCCGTTTCGCCGGGGGGCGATTCGTGAAAACGGCATTTCCGTGCATGTAACATTGATTTTACCTCGTATTATCTTCCGCCGGCAGCTGGAATGCCCTGCTCTCTGCTGCGGAGTTACAGCTTGCCTCAACCATTACAATAAATGTTACAGCGTCTAAAAGCAGCGCACTTAACTTCTAACCTGTGAAAGCTTACGCCGCGCGCCATCTTTATGCCGAAGCGGCTACGTTCTTTTGTCCCAGGCACTCTAACGGCGCTCGAGGCAGGTACAGACCAGCGGCAGATGAAGAAAGCGTGGTGCTATAGAACATTTCGCGCCATACTTTGCTTGGGGGAATCAGCGGCTCCTTGGCGCTTTGTTCCGCCTTTGAATGGCGTAGAAAGTGTTTAAATCCTGTGACATGACAATAAGATTAATGTACCACCGATCCGTTTCATCCAACTCCCAAGGACCGTTGTCACAACAGAGCTGTTATGAAGCGTTCTGAAGGGGCTGTAATGACTTCTGGCCCTGATCAACATGGGATCCCTTGAGTGACACAGACCATAATTAGTTATTGTACCGAACATGTAGGGTGGAAAGATGAACAGGCTTGTATAGGAAGGGCTGCGCGCTCGCTCGGATGCTGTCGCTACGCTGACCTTCTCTCTAGGGCACTCAGAGCTGCAGAATGATTCACTGGATGCGATTCGTGACAAATAGGTAAACTAGGATTGTCTGGAGCACAGAAAAGAGAGTCTGGCTCTCTGCGGCTAATGGACACAGGGCTTCTTTTAAAAGATGGAGAGGCTTAAGTCAGCACATCCATGTGGACTCTCAGCAAACGGTGCCCGGGCAAGCTGTGACGAGCATTACACCAGCTGTACTGCTATTATGCTTTTGTAAATAGGGACCGAGCAGCCACTGGCAAGACTAGATAAAAAGAAAGAGTTCACTAGTAAATCGATTAACCTCCGAGCATCGAAAACATCAAAGGACCGGTTTCTTAAGCTTGATGCTTCCTGCCACCCCGTACAGCAAACCCGTCAAGTTTCAAGGCTGCATCAAACATTTTCATCATTACACTAGTTTGGTCGAGAAAAACAAGGGATCCAAAGATACTAATTAATCATCGATCGCGAACTGGGGTTTATTTTTTTGTTTGCACGTTGTAAAAACCCTCGATGATTCATTTGCTCCTAATTAAACATGGATTCAAATTATGTCCCTGTGTTCGACGTAGAAAGATCGGTTTCCTCCCAACCATGGCGTACGGTCGCTATAGTGCAGCACTTCGGAGCCTGATCAGGAAACGGTAAAGCTAATTATCTCTCCCGCATCCTCGTGGGTCCCTCCGGGGAGTTTACATTCTCTACGGCTCAATAACGGAACGCAACAGAAGCGGCTCTCTAACAAGATCCATATCAGGGAACGAGGAGTTACATCAGCCGCCGTCGCCGTCGCCGTCTGGCGTTCACCTTGCTCTGAAAGTTTCGTTCGAACCGAGGACTTGCAAAATTGCGCCGACGAAGAAGCGAGGGACCGAATCTGAAAGAGCCGAATCCGTCCCGTTATCTCCACGTTCTCCGTGCTTATGCTTTTAATATCGATTATCCATGATCAGCTCATTCTCGGCATCCTGAACACAAGGAATCTTTGCCAGTGGTTCAGGATGAATATGGATGCTGCAGATTGCAGAGCATCGGGAGCTCCTCCTTAGAGCGAATGAAGGTGTTCGTGCTTCAGCATCACTGGACAGCAATTAGCGTTAACGCCGGCATCGACTTCCTTCCTCATCTGACCGAGCGAGAGGGGGATGTGTATCTGAAATGCGTCGGCTCTGATTGCTCGGCTCTCATAATCTTTAGCCGGGAATGGCATGAATGCCTGGTGAGCTGGGCCAGGAATAGATGGGGATAAGTGTTGTCATCATAGCCATTAGCAAAGCTGGGCTCTAATTCAGTTCGGGGAATTCAGCAGACAATCAGCCTCGGCCACTGGAGCTCTGTTGAATAACATTCTGCTGCTCAGTCCAGCGACATGAAATGGCAAAAGGATGTCGGATCACACAAAATTAACGCTCGCCCATCGAAGACTGCGTTAATTTGAATCCGTTAAATCTAGCTATATATAGATATATTTCTTCTTCTTATCTTTCATCCTTTGCTTATTTTTTTATCACGTTGTGAACATTATTTTGAGGTCTTTTCCGGACTTGCGGAAGTTTCCATTAGAGGCTCCGAGAGGGGCCGAGCTCGAACGGTTTGCACGTTGATGATCTCAAAATGTCTCCCATGGACGTCAGAGTCCCAACGCGGCGCTTCTCAGATCACTACAGCGAACGGATGTGGAGAGCAAATTAATAATAATAATAATAATAAACTGTTCCAGAATGTTATAGCATGTTCTTAAGCACTGTTTTGCTATCAAAACGCACCAGCAAGCCTTTCTCTCTACCCTGAAAGAGTAAAACGGAGCTCCTCTGCATGATTCCACTCTTGACCATTTAAATACTCCCTCATTAATAAAGGTGGAAAATCAATTTCCCGGTGCTGATTCTCATCCAGTGTGCACTCATTAAGCCTTCCGCGAGTGCGCATCAGTCAAAGCACGTCAGGTCTCGGCAGCTAAATGGCTGACTGGAGCGCTGGTAATCGCACACGACCACACACCTGCGCTCGCACGGAGAAGTCATTCAGTTCTGCTTCCTTTAGCAAATCTATCTCCCTTTCCCTTTGCGTTCCTCTAGGACCTGCTTTTCAGCAGTACATGCTTCGCGCAACTATTTCTATTCACCAGGCACGCGTCGGAGGACCCGGGAAAAGTGCTCGGGAAACAATCGTTACAACCCCTTAGTGTCTAAAATATTTCAGGACGAGCTTTATTTTTGACATCGCACACCTGGAACGTCGGCATGATAAGCAGAGACAAGCCGACTGGAAAAGGACGCAGCGCGTTGAACCCGAATCGAGGTCAAGGACTGTTCCAGTTCGTCTCAATAACGTAAAGCTACTGTACTAATCAGCGATTCTTTTTAAAAGCTGAAAAAGCGTGAATCGATAACCGAGTGATTGCGTGTCGCTCTCGTGCTGTCTGTTTGCTTGGAGAGCACTCAATAACGGAAAGATTCAGCAGGCACTTGTTTGCACTCGTCGCATTAGTCAGTGTCCCTGTATTGATAGGTCATGCCATGGTTGATTCATTAAGGGGGTGTACGGGAACTAGTAAGGAACACGAGGATCAGATAGAAAGGTCATCAGGGACACACACAGCTGCTTACATGATGGATAAAGAGCTGACATGTTCTTGTATTATCAGGAGAAACGCTTGGTGGACACTGATTGGAGCGCGCTTACGGCGAGCACGGTTCCAGTCAGAAATAGAAACCCGATTTTATTCAGTTTGCCCGTTACAAGGTTACAACGATCGAGCTTTTAAAGCACCGTATAATCAGGCGCGTGACGCGTCCCGGTCTTCATCATCGCACTTCTTCCTGCCGGTCCATACATATCCGTGCATTCTGGCTTGATGAACCTTAATTGCCTACAGAGGTCAGTCCATTAACTGACACTCAAGGTCTGGACTGACACACACACACACACACACACACACACACACACACACACACAAAAATGTACACTCATCTACCTTCTACCTCTAAAATTCTGCATATTTTTGCATGTTAAAAAACTTTTTGTG
>JAQQZR010000023.1:28721351-28755138 GCA_030068235.1 Notoglanidium macrostoma
TACCACCTACAGCCCAGAGCTCTGACACACACACACACACACACACACACACACACACACACACACACACACATTCCATTCAACCACTCCTGCAGCAATTTAATCAAAGGCACTCAATGCAGGCAATAACAACAGATATTATGTAACAGATAATGACACATAAGAGCCAATGCTGAGATTACTAATAATAAGAAGTGATGAGTAGGACTGCATTTAAATGCCTCTTATTTACCCTCAAATCAATCTACCAAAGCAGTGGGGAAAAAAATTCCATGGCAACGCCCAATGCATAAGCTCATCATTTCAGGGAGACGTATTTTAAAATCCGACGAGAATAATTAGGCTTTATTACTTTCCATCATCACTTCTTGCTGCAAAACAAATCATTTTTGGCTCAGCAAACATGAGGCTATGACTTTATTAGATCAGACACTTTAAGTTACTAGTACAATAAGGGCCATCAGTAGTGGCAAAGCAGGTGGTAGATCACAGCGTGTAGCATTCCAGGAAATGCATGAGACTCTCGGCTCTGCCCGTCTGCTGCTGGCTGGTTTTCAGCCTCCGCTGAGACGTTCTCTTATATAATTCCTCTGTCGTCCGGGCTGTCTTGGTCACTTGGCGTGATACCGAAAGCAGAACATTACTGGTAAAAACAGTCTTGTAGGCCACAAACCCTGGGCTTTCTCAGCTGAATGAAAAGCAGAGACAAGTTTGGATCTACAGCACTGCGAAGAGCACTCGGAGACACCGACGTGACCGGACAGGAGAGGACTAACTTTCCGAGCTATGGTCATTACATTTAAATGCCAGCGAACTGAGTTATATAAGTTAAAATAAGAGAATGAGGAATCACTTGGGGTTTTTTTTTTTCCCAAGCGCGTATTAGAGCGTACGGTGGCCTGCAGTCAGGTGCCCGTAGTGTACTTCCTTCCTTTACTCACATTCACACTCCTTGCTTTTTCCGTGCTAAATAATAATTTTGAGTCTTCATTTTTCAAAATTTGGTTCTCAAACGTATCCCTTCCGGATTCACGCTACCGCTTGTGAAAAAACGTAGAAGGCGCCCTCTAGAGGTTTGTCCGTTCCGGGCTACCGTCGCGCCGCAACATGGCGGCTCCGTAGAGGTGGACCCGCCCCCGTGTAGGTATAAAGGGCTCGGTCTAAACTTACGCAAACACAACGATTCAGACTTCCAGCTGATTATAGACTAAAAGCAGTAAAGCTGTGTCTGTCACATTAATTTTAGCTGTAACTAACATCATGATATTTCAATCAGTCTGGCTCTTCCCAACATGGTGGACATGTTGCGGTTGTTAGCAACAGAAGCGAATGCGTCATCTACTGTTCTCCCATATCTGTGCCTTGCCAAACATAATGGCAATTCATTGTAATAAAATTGTAATAATGCAGTTCTGTTATAGTTAAATCTGTCAAAACAGATACACAGAAACAGAAACACATGTCCTGTTAAAGCTTACAATATTTCTCACTAATTTATGCCACATGGGAAATTCTTATGAGCCGCATTACTTAAAAAAGCATGGAAACTGATTACCTTAAAAAAAAAAAAAAAATTTTTTAAGTTGAATAGATGCTTATTGCTGACTTATTTTTACATAGCTTAACGTCAAATGATCAGAATTTACAGGTTCCTCCTAAGCCTTATCCAGGATCTGAGTTTATACAGACAGTCTGCAGGATCGTCCCCACACCAGCCCGGACCAGACTCTCTCATATAAAAAAATAAAATGCCTAATTTGTCTTCCACTGAAAGGTCACAATGGTTTATGTATGCCTATTTCCAGAGAAAATACGGGGCATCGACATCACATCACATTTCCTTTATATCTCAGCTCCGTGAAAGGACTGCGTCCAAACAGATTGCTTTCATGCAGAAATGCATGGACGGTTCGCCGGCCCACATGAGCTAAATAAGAGGAACTAGACTGGCTACATAGCAAAGCACGTACACTTTCAACACAGTGGGCTGAGGTTAACATTACCTATAATCAATCAAATAGAGCGAGAAAGCAGTGTTCAGAGGCAGCAGGGAACTGCAGAAAATGAACTGAGAGAGAGGCATCCCAGTTAATTCAAGAGTGCTTCAGCCTGAGGGAGGACAGGCAGAACGTCAGACATGCGGCCGACATGTTCTCCTCGCACACGCACACACACACACACACACACAGCACCACAACAACACCTGCAACTACAAACAGCACAGTAACAAGGTGATGATTCTGGCACTACCTCGCATGGCTGCACTAAACGTGGCGCGTTTGCATAAAATCAAGTCACTTCCATGTCAATATCACGACCATAACACTTGAAGAAAAGTAAATAAGTAAACACCAACTGTAAACACCGTTTACTTCTATGTAATGAGGGAACTGTAAAAAAAAAAAAAAAAAAAGTTTACATTTTCACTCCAGAAATGACAATATCTTGATTAAAAGTATGAAAATATTATCCATGGTCAAAACCGAATACAAGATCAGTAAACCCATAAGACCTTTTTTTTTCCTAATTTCAAGCATTAAATGTCACATATGTATTTTTTTGCAAATTGTAGCTTTATTTACAAAACCTCTTTTACATGATTTCTCCGTAAACACACACACAGTCGTCTCTCCCACTCATGATGATCCCTGACCTTTAAATGACCTTTCGTGACAATGATTTCAATACGCTCGCCTCTTGTCGAAGGTATCCTTGAAGGCTAACTGGAAAAAAATATTGCTAAAAAGTCTTCCTTTCACCTATTTATGGAGACTTCGGGGATACGCTGAAGATTATGAATAGGAATAAATTAGAAATTGTGTCATTTTTTTATTCCATCGCCTGATCATGATCGTTTTAAGCAGGAATTATTGAGAAGCAAAATTACCTGCCAATACAATAAGAATGTAGGAACTTAAAGATACGTTTAGGAAGCGTGTTTGGTTTAGCGTCATCTCGTAAAAGGAAATACCAAATGAATTAGAATATATTCAAGATACTGTATTTTCGCCTGTTTTGTTTTTTCACTGTGGAAAGCCATCCGTTCCATGCGGGTTTTATTGTGATAGTATGAGATTTACCTAAACCAGAAATTGTGTTAAAATAATAACAAATCTGCAGTGTATGGTGACAACAGGATATGAAAAAGCAAACCACGGCCATAACTCACTGGCCTGGATCCTCACGCATGCACAAAATTTAATTTCTTTCATTTAGACATATCCTAATTTTTATGCTCTTTTTCACTGCTTGCTATTTTCGTAGCCAGAAATGAAAGTGCCTGTACTGATGTGGGTGGACTGATACAACAAGCAGTGTGACATTCAAAATCCTCCAGCACACTGGTATTTTGGTCTTAAAATACTCTTTACCGCCTATCAAGTCGCCGGTTTATTGTAGCGCCAATTACGGTATCACGAAGCCAGAAAACAATAAAAAAGTTAAGAAATAAAATGAAAAGCCATTTGTGACTTGCAGTCAGACTCAGTTTACACACAGTAAAAATGTGGCTATTACACAGGAATCAATCAGTTGATGTACATAATTAAAAGAATCAATAAAATCTCTCATAAAGCTGATAAACTACCAGCCATACTCATTTATTACCATGATAAAGACAAGCATTGAGTTGATGAGCTGCATCTTAAAGGTCCACGAGGTAGGATTTAGAAATGGAATATAGTATTTTCATTAGTGTATAATTATCTGTAACTGCAATGTGTTTCAAGTTTTGAACTTTTACAAGCGGCAGCACCGGAAGGAAGACGAAGAAGTCTGACAGTCAGTACGCAAAACTACAAACCTTGTCCTTGCATGTGCTGCCACTGGGATGAAACTGCAGACAGATATAATTGCACCTGACGCCCAACGTCGATTCCAATGCACGCTTCTAAAGGGAAGGGTATTCAATTGGTTGCAATCTGCAGCCTCACCACTAGGTGCCATTAAATCCTACATAGTGCACCTTTAAAGTGTTCATTGGTTTGCTGTATAAGTGAAATCACGAAGACTGATTTTTATCAGATGCAACTTAACAACGGCCATTGGTTGATGAGGTATAATCGCCGATCCAAGCCCTTTTTAAAACGCCACAGCTACGTATAATCCACTGCTTCATTTATTTACATGTTCCCTAACGCTCTGGTTCTCAGTTTAAACAGAACAGGTCAGGTCCCAGTGAATATAGACCCTAAATTATAGTCACTGATTGTCATTTCCCTAATGGCTGAAAGACCTGGGTGACTAGACTCTTGATAGGCTTTGTAAGAATTATAAAAGGCAGTGATTGATAGGTCACAGTTTTATGGGCCTTTCCATCTAAATGATTGAATTTCCATCCAAGCCAAGAGGAATAAATTTACTTTGCAATTTTCTGTAAGAATATTACATTTTGGAAAAGGAGCAGGCATCAGAATAATTGTGAAAAGAATATCTCCTTTAGATGAATTTATGATTACCCGCTGAAATGATGGGAGGGAGAAAGAGAGCACTTGAGTGCGTCACACAGCAAGAGGTGTCATAAAATTTTCATGTGCCACATTACATGGCTTCTAATTTGTGTCCATCAGTTTCCTGTAAACACAGGTGGCATGACCCGTGATGAGAGACAGGCAGACCGCTGAGTGTGTTCTAAACTGAGAACAGCGAATCTCACAAATGAGGGGGAGACAGAACGATAGTGAAGAAGGACGAGGAGGCGCCTCCATGATAAATCAGGGGTCTGGTTCTCTCGGGAATGTCTTAGAGCAGATCCTCTTGCATAGTTAACCATGAGAGTACTCTGATGATGAAATGGACCACGCCAGGAGTGTATGTGTACTCTCTGTCTGGCCCTCTATATATGCTATATGGCCAAAAGTATGTGGTTGTCACAAAGTTGGAAGCAAGCAACTGTACAGAGCATCTCTGTATGCTGTAGCATTACAATTTCAGTTCACTGGGATTCGAACCTGTCCCAGCATGACGATGTGCACAAAGCAGCTCCATGAGGACATGGTGTTCAGGTTAAGGTTGGACTGGAAGGACTGGAGTGTCCTGCACAGAGCCCTGACCTCAAAACCACTGAACACCTTTGGGATGAACTGGAACTGAAGCCGCGTCGACATCCCAACATCAGCGCCTGCCCTCACTAACGCTCCTGTAGCTGCATGAACACGAATCCCAAAAACATCTAGCGGAAGAGTGGAGCGCGTTATAACTGCAAAGAGGAATAAATCTTGAATGGGATAGGCACAAATGGGTGTGATGGTCAGGTTCCTGCAATCTTCTGGCTATGGTATACAGTGCATGATAAACCTATCCCTCGTTAAATATCCTTTAGATACCAATTTCAATTATCAAGCAGCAGGTTGGTTTTTTTTGGGGGGGGTTTTTTCTTGACAAATGGTTTGTTCATACTTTTCACATCATATTAACGTCATTACTTTGTCCATGCAGTTGCTGGTTAATAAGCCTTAGGATTTGAAAATACAAGCTTAACGCATCAAATCAGCTGTGCAGGAAGTAAGAGAGTGACAGCTGGCTGAAGCATTTCCATGTACTTTAAATGACAGTCTGAATGTAAAGCACTTCTCTTGGTGGGGAAAAAAAAAAAATGATAAGGTGAGCTCTCAACAAATTAATGGCACAAAGTCAGCAAGGAACAGGCTCTCAGCGTCATTCAGTCTACAATCTCATAAAAATCCCCCGTCATTAGAGTGTCCCTTTCCTCTCATCTTCAAGTCCACCGACTGACAAGTTAAATTCTGCAGTGGCCTCGGCTGAGTACGGTAAAGCCACTGAGTTGAGAAGAGTCTCATCAAACACTGTGCATCTCCTTGGAGACTGGAGCCAGGCACAAATATTCACCCATGAGTCTCTAATAAACATTAGTCTGTCATCCGGTGTTAAGGTGAGATGGTGTAATTGACACACTGCTTACAAGGACATCCATATTTGTCTGCAGGATAACACCTCTCCGTGCTTACGATTTTATCATTTTCTCTTTCCTGCTCCCCCTTTGGCGCTCCTTCTCATGCCGCTGTCTCTCAGGTGGCGATCAGCTAGCTGCTCTGATTGGGGCTGAAAGCCAGCCTGGTCTATCTAGCAGCAAAGGGCCTACGAATGTAGAGACAACAGGTGGAGGCTGGTGAAGCACCTCGGTTCCTGCCATCTGCCAGCCCTGCCTATTCATTAAAGCGCCTCTGAACATCGCTCTCCATCCAGCACCATTCACTAAGAACTACTCGCACACTCCATTTCACCACCGTAGTAGTCTGTGTCAAGCAAGGATTCTTTTATTTCAAGAAAACTTTTTGCACTACCACACATTAACATCCACAAGGCACCTGTTTTTGAGAGTGAGAAGAGTAAACAAGTAAAGCAGGGCGAGGGGAAGCTGGGATGCAGTCTGCATTGTGATGTGGCACTCAGTGAAAAGCTATCACAGAACTGCGGACTGACTGAGATGAGCTTTATTGCTAAGGGCACACAAATATAGTGAGGTAAATTGATTTAATTCAGTCAGCAGCGCTCTCTGAAGTTGCTGCCCCGCAAGCCTCAACGTCACGTCCGCCTTCATTACATTGCAATCGATCATGATCAGAGAGACCCGTTTGCTGGAAATGACTAGGAAGACGAGGCAGACTTCTACATCACTCTCACCATTCAGGGCATATATATATATATGCATAGTGTTCCTCTTGTAGACTCTACACCGAGGTGTATTGAAGATGTTCTAAACACCATATTAATGCTCCCCACCCACAGCACCAGACCCCCTTACTATAGAAGTCAAGCATTCAGGCCTGTACCATTCTACCTGTATCAACACACATGCACTTGTGCACGTCTTGAGAAAATAGTGAAGAATGACTCATCTGCCCGTATCACTTTCTTTTATCGCATCTCAATAGACGGAGCACATACGGTCCTTGTATCTTGCTCTCGAACGTGCTTTGTACTTAGGGGTTTATGGCTGCAACTCTGCTTTAATAGCGCTCTCTCGCTCGCTCTCTCTCTCTCTATGTAATGAATGGTATGATGGCAGTCTGATCACGTCCTACGCTGGCATTCTCAGTCACCTAAAGAACAGTCGCTGTTATACAACTATATGGCCAGAACTTTGTGGACAACTGACCTTCACACCCATATGCAGGGCTTCCTCAAGCTGTTGCCACAAAGAACAGAATTGTCTAGAACGTCTTTGCACGCTGCAGCATTTTACGATCGGGGAACTAAAATTCCCAAACCTGTTCCGGCATGACAATGTTGCTCCGCACAAAGCCAGCTCCATTAAGACATGGTTTTCCAAGGCTGGTGCGGAAGAACCCGACCTTGTAGTTGAATGAACACAAATCCTCACAGCCTCGCTCCGACACCTAGATATCTAGTGGAGACCATGCTACAGGGGTAGCCTCTTCGTGAACCGTTGTTCACTGAAGTGAAAAATCGTTTATTAATTGACTGTAGAGAGATAATGAGGAGAATGATTGAGAGGACGATAAACTCCAGGTGCAGGAAAAGAATCGATCCTTTCCAGACTTCATACAAACACCCCAGGGCCAAACTTTTAACGTGGTTTACACATCTTATACAGTAGTTTCCATTTTAGATGAAGAAGAAACTAGGAAATTGTACGCTACTACGCATGCTGAATAGACTGATGAAATCATGTTCTGGCACATTGCATGGGAAGAGGTGGAACTTGCCCAACACACAAGGGAAAGGGAAGATAATATAAGGAAGAGAGTAAATGAATGAAATGGGTTAAGTTTTTCCCTCCTGCGGTATAGATAATGGATGGGTGGAAGTTTTTTCCTCACTAAAAAAAAAGAGAATCGATCTAGCAGAAGATACAGATGAGTGGATTAGGGGATGACGGAGTTCATCCAATAATCCAAATGCAGACACGGTTGTTGTTTTTTTATTTTTCGTTTTTTTTTTCTTTCCCCCCGAACATATACTTCGTCTTACAAAGTAAAAATACATTTCCTACCCTTCACTATGACTGCATTCTTTTTCAATCAGTCATCCACTATCATCCACAACTATTGAGGAAAATAAAACCACCAGTGCTGAATCAGTCTGCGTGTAAGCGGTGTCAAAATGAAGTCAAATAATCACTGTATATGGTCTTTGATCATTTCCATTTTGCTTTTTTTTAGTAATGAAGCTGTCTACAATATATAAAGCAGAAAATATCTGAATTCTTGCAAACACTATGCCATAATGCATGAAGATGCTTTCTAATGTCAGTGCTGGTACACACCATAGCCAACAAGCCATGTGAATATTGGCACATCTTCGATAAATAGATTCTAGCATACTGTATTTTCTCCAAGTTTGGAGGCGGTTTCTATGGCAACAATGCTTTTCTCTGCACTCTGCTGCTATCAGTACATGTCATGCTTTTTCATCATAGGTTCTCTAAAATAGTCGTGGGATGAATTATTAAAAACAATTCCCAGCCTTTAATTATGGCCGGATGTGTTTGCTTACGTAAGTGCAATGCCTCTGCCTGCCACAAAGAAAAATTTACGCCCCATCGTGACAGAAATGCTTAGAGGCCTTTAAAATCTTGAGATGCATTAAACCTATCTTGGCAGCTGGTGCAATCTTCAGTCAATAGAATTTAAAAGACATTTTACTTAATTACCCACTGAACTTTAAGAGATGCTTGGGGTTCTTAATGGTACCCTGGAAAGAGCGATCGATATTGCACATTAGCAGAGCAGATTAAAAATATTGTCCGTTGAAGGCATGGTACCTTTACATTTGAATCCGTTGCTTGAATGAAAGAACCACTTTCCGTTTTAGTACGTACATGATCTTTACATTTTGCGCATTTAGCTGTATTTCTGGGTGAAGTGTATATAATCAAAGACTGACAAAGCAGGATCCCTGTTGTCTCAGCAGATGGTGTAGTTAACCCTCATGAAGCAGGTATCAGTGATATAACATATGAGGAACAACTGTGCCTGCCATTTTAACAGCCTCTTTCTGGTTCAGAAAGCAGTTCTCCATTGCCGAGAACATTGTGCACAGGTACTTACAACTGTAGAGCACAGCTCTGCTTTATGAAAGCAGTCTATTTTTCTATCATTAATGTTTGACTCAGAGCCCTCCCACAGACTACAACATAACCACTTCCCTTTCTGCTCTGATCTGTGTGGTTTTGACTAAATTAACGTCGTGGACATGTGCTGCCTGTCTCTAAGAGTCACGAACAATTTGACATCTACTATTAAATGTCCCTGTTTCCGGAGACATCCTTGACCCATGTCAGTGTAGTTGAAGGAAAGGGCCACTGAACCCACCGGATCCTTACATTGTGGTCCTGTCTAAGGGACACATTATACATTTATACCTGCACCTGTGAACAAGATAAATCTGTCAAGATATCCAGGAGCGAGCACTCGCTTCCAAGATCTCCTGGCAGGGACGTCCACAGACACACTGGGAAGACACTGAAAGGGTGGACCACGCTGGCTTGTCATTCATCATGCACTGAATTACACACATAATAAAATAATGGACTGGTTCTGGTATTTTTTTTCCCCCAAGACATAAGCTTCGCATGTGCCAGACAATGTACAAATTCTTTCACCGATTCGCTTTATGCACTGTAAGGCATGACAAATATATATTTTTTCCTTTTTTTTTTTTTTTTATTCTAACTTCATTTCATTTAGGAAAAACAGCCTAATTTGTGTCAGGTTTTCAGAAGTAACTCGCATCTGTCAGATATGTCTTTTGGTGAGCAGACAGAGACATTAATCAGTTCTGCAAGTACACGACAGCTTCTTTCCAGGGGCTAGAAGTATTCTGGAGCAGATGGCTGTTTGGCTGCTTCCATCAAGCAGCACCTGTCCTCACACTTCACTTCGGCACGTTTCTTCTCACATAGCCTTTCCGATACTTCTTATCCAGCGACCAGCACTGTCCAAACAAATATTCACCGGTTTAAAAACCACACATCCTCTCCTAGAGATGGCAAGAAAGAGGTGGCAGATAAGAAGGACGTGAGCCTTGTGTTTAAGCGAAGCTTTCATTACAAGGGCATATTATTACGGTGCTCATGAGAAAGATTAAAAAAGCAACAACGCACGAAATGCATTAGAGAAAAATTTCCCTTTGTTATCTGTTGCTTTTTAACCATACCCATAAGCACACTAGTGATATGTTCTTCATCTTTTTTTCATCCACAGCCCGGCATCATAAACTACAGCATCAACTTGCATGCATCTTAAAGCCGGGCACAATTCTCATGCATCGCCAGTTCGATCCTGTATATCCAAACGCGCAGGTTAACACCCATTCTGGTAACAAAAGAAAAATTTTATATGTTAAATAAAGCTTCAAAATTAATTCAGGCTTGGCTATATTAATATGAATAAATTCATGAAATTTATTTGGATTGCAATAACTCTAGGGTCCTTTTAGTCCTCACTCCTAAGGTTCTGTGTGTCCCTCTGGGACTAATTATAGTGGCTGCGACATGCATGTTCCGCTGAGCAGCATGCATTTGGTGTGTGCCCGTGTGTGTGTGTGTGTGTGTGTGTGTGTGCAACAAAGACATCAATGCCATCAGATAAGATCACATCTGATAATATAATCTATCTAGTCTCTCTAATTAGATCTAATATCACCATGACAGTACACAATATGTTCAGTACAATCTCAGAAAAACAATTATCACTCATTAATAACGACTGTTGTATTCTATTAAGATGTTAACTGAACGGAAGTGAGAGGCATCACTGTCTGTAGAAGTTCTACAGTGTGAAATGAGAAAAGTTTATTTTATCACCTTTTATTTGTCATTATATCCTTAATTATATACACCAATCAGCCATAACATTAAAACCACTGAAAGGTGATGTGGTAACCCTGATTAACTCCATGGCACTTGTCAAGGAGTGGAATACACAGTTCTCAAAGTTGATGTGTTGGAAGCAGGAAAAATGGACACACATAACGATGAGGGCCAAATCGTGATGGCTAGACGACTGGGTGAGAGAATCTCCAAAACGACAGGTCTTGTGAGGTGTTCCTGGTATACAGTGGTTAGTAACTGCCAAAACTGGGCCAAGGAAGGACAACCGGTGACCCGGCAACAGGGTCCTGGGCTGGAATTCAAGTGGAAGTTACTTTGACACGCGCCACCTATCTAAACATTGTTGAAGACCAAGTACACCCCTTTATGGCAGTGGGTCATTTCGGCAGGATAATGCGCCCTGCCATACTGCCAAAATTGTTCTGGAATGGCCAAAGAGTTCAAGGTGTTGACTTGGCCTCCAAATTCCCCAGATCTCAATCCGATTAAACATCTGTGGGATTTTCTGGACAAACAAGTCTGATCCATGGAGGCCCAACTTTGCAACTTACAGGACTTAAAGGACCTGCTGCTAACGTCTTGATGCCAGATTCCACAGCACACGTTCAGAGGTCTTGTGGAATCCACGTCTCGATTGATCAGAGCACAAGGGGGACCTACAGAATATTAGGCAGATGGTTTTTATTTATCGCTGGTCGGAGTACATCACTCTGATATTGATTCCATTTTACCCCTCCTAATCAACAGGGGGCAGGTTTTTAACACCTTCTTGGATACTTTCTTGTAAGCATGTGGACACATCAAGACCCTGTCATGCAGTGATCATATAATGCAGTATTAGCTATAAAATGCCATCATCCATGGCCATTGTTCCATTTATTCTTCTCTCCTCCTTCATATTGGCCGTTTTTCAAGCTTATGACTCCTACAGGAGCTATAGATTATTCAACTTTTTAGTTCTTTGAGCTTGTTCGGCAGATTTACACTCAAATATCAAATCAAATGTGACCCAAGTGCAATGGACTACGTATGTGTATGGATGTCCTGCCATCGGCAGTGGCTCAGTTCAGATGAATAATGTTAGAGTTGAAGCCACGTTCAGCAAGAATTCACACCCGTCTGCAGCGTTCGGTATAGCAGAAACTGATTCTCCCCCCCTTCTCATCCATTTTTTCTCTGCTGAGCCATGTTTGCTCCCTTGGCGAGTTACTCAGCTTTCATATCTCCAGGCATCTGAGGTCTAGCAGCCTGACTCCATTCCACTAGCGGAGTGAGTTTTCCCAGAATGACACACACTCTTAGTGGTTAACCACAAAGTTTGCTAGCCTCCAGTGTACAGTATACACAGGTTTGGCTATAAGTGATTGGAAAGGATTCACACTTATGCAACCAATGTCGAAGATCTCCGAAAGCCGAGAATGAACACTGGTGATGTGCCCACCAACTAAGCATTAACCATAGGGAAATTCACCATGCCTCAGTATAAGAACTATATTGAGACCATTGGAAGGAGGTTTTTGAAACTTTCTACTGGACCATGCCAAAGCTTGTAGTTAGCCTGCCATTGTCACTTGCATTGCATCACTGGTGACTTTACTAGACAAAAAAAGTACTGCACGTTCAGGCACCTAAACATGCATATGGATGCACTGGCGATATCCTGGAGAGATCTTACAAAATTATCTCACACGTGGTGCATACAACTAATTCACTATTTTGCTGCTTACATTGGAGCAACCAATTCAATCTGCTGCTATTGATCCCTCTGTGACAGAACTGATCAAAAACTCCTGGCAGTGAGACACATAGAACAGGATGCAGAATGGATCTCCACCAGTTTGGTTTATGGATGACACCAGGCTTGGTTGACACAATCTGTGCTACCGCAGACATGTAATCAACTCTGCAAAATCTATCTTATTTACCAGAGCCACTCTTTAGGCTTGCAGCTAAAGATTCCCTGGAAAGAAGAGCACAGGTTTCAGAATCAGACACCACAAAAAAGAAATGGATAGTTACAACCTGGCTCATTGGCTAAATATCAACAAGTTCTATTGGCCTTGTACAAGTCCTAAATGGACAAACGTTATGCTCAAAGACATCAGATTGCCCTTGACCTACCCTAAGTTTTTAATTTTAGATTCTGGTGACTAAGCCTCCTTAGTGAACCTCCTGCAATGCACCTTTCATGCCACCTTCATTAAGAAACTCAGATTTTTTGGGGCCTTGTCTATCAATAGCAGGCATTCCAATTGATGGTCTTACCCTCTGGCCTCTCTCTAAAACTGAAGGTGTTCAGGGAATGCATGCAAACATTTCTGCCTACTCTGATGACCAGACGCATAAGGGTACCATACTTGGACAATGGCTTCTGACAGGCTTCCACCAGGCAGCAGGCCATCGTAGACACATCCACCCCCCTTGTGCACTTGTGCTCTGACTGACCTGGGGAAGATCCCTAGTGTAGAAGCAGACCATATATTTCAACGAAGTGAAACTAGATTCAGAGGAAATTCTAGCCACCATGTCCTCCCAAAGTGTGGCAGACGTTATTGCACTTACCTGTTTAGGTAGGTCACTATGGGAAGTTCCAGCTCTTGCTAGCATGCTTAGATTGTTAACCATAGCTGTAACAACTTCCATCCCTAATGGCTGCTGGAATTAAGTGAGTGAGTTTTAACACGCAACTAAACTCCAATTACCACAGGTCGAGCTGCATCTTTGTTTCAGTGAGAGTAGCACAGGCTCATCATTCTTGTCTGGAATAGGTATCAATGTGGACAGTTCTCTCTGTACTGTCAATCACAATGCATGATCTTATGACTGAATGGTTCCAGGGTGGCCAAACCCAGCCAAAATTCCTGCCAAAATTTCTGCATCTTAAATTTTTGAAGCTGGTAATTGAAAGTGTTCTACAAAGATCAATCAGTAGGACATTTCCTACCAGGTCTACCACAAGCTTTATGGTACTATTTTAGACTCACAGTGGTCATAGAATCAGTTATTAATCTCTCAAAACTTGAGGTGCTCCACTGTCTAAGCTGAGCTTCATCAAATGGGTGATGGATCATCATCACAGTCTAAGCTAGAAGCCCTGTCTTACCATGATGGGCCATTCCACAAGGAGTGTTTCATCCTAATGGCCTGTATTGAGAGGCATGTCACTCCAGGAGATCTACACAGAGGCTGTCTGGGCTTCATCATGCACCTCTACAGATTTACTAAGATCATCATACATAAACGTAACTATAAACAACCAAGAAGAATGATGTAATTTATTAATAAATGTAAAAAATGTAATGGTTGACAAATGCTTGTAGTATAAGAGGAATAAACAATTCAGGGTGTTCTGTTATAAAAGAAAACTAGGTTTACGGTTAGAGTTAGGGTCAACTTTGAGGTGTGTGCATCACAACACCTCACCATTCATTATTTTCATCCATCTATCTATCCATCTATCCATCTATCTATCTATCTATCTATCTATCTATCTATCTATCTATCTATCCCAATACAAATATTTAAAAAATATATAATATGGGTATAGTCACATTTCCAATGCATACCATTCTGTTTCAATTCTTCATAAGTGTTATGTTTAAATTATAACTTGTGATATTTTGTAGATTTACATCATCCCTGTCCTGGAAGATGGATATAGTAGTTTAGTTAACTATACAGGGTGCTGACAATCTAATTCTTAAAATACTGCAAACTCTGAATACATTTTGTTTAGAGAGCGTACGTACGTGTGCCATATGCTCGCACAAAAACCCAATCAATACAAGAGGCTCTGAATTCAGCAATGATGGACCTATTATGTGTCACCAGCTGAAACAGGGTTGCGTATGAGTACAGTACATTCATCAAACCAGATCTGAGGCCTGCAGGTTCAATACAATGTCACCCAATAGTTGGAAACACTAATTAATTTATGTGAAGGATAGCTGGAGTTTCATATGCACAACGTCCTCAGTATGTCGTTTATTTATGGAAGGTCTTTGTCCATTGTAAAACAGCCAGCAGCTGAACGGCTTACATGGCTTGTTGAACCTCAGAACAATAAAGATGAACTGGAAGCTGATTAAAATGTTTGTTCTGGCAAAGGACAGAATGAATCTATTAAAGTATTTCAGAGACATATAATACATCATCATTGTTCTACCCCTAGTCTATGCCATTTGAAATAAATCAACCATGGTGACGTGCGTACCATTCAGGGTCTATTCCAACCAGGATTGGGAATCGAAGCTCGGTTCCAAATTAGAACCAAATCCAAAATGCCACGTCCCCTAAAAAAGTTTCTACGATAGACCTGTATTAAAAAATTATATTGTCAAACAAACAAAGGTTACATATCTGCACTCTATACAAAGCATAGGGCGCAAGAATGGAAGAATCTGTTGCGAGAGAATCTCGCTCACCGTGGCATCACTCACAGCGGCGCCAAAGGGATTTCAAAATAACAGTCCCAGCGGCGCTCTCGCCACAGCGCCAAATGGGATTTCATAAAAAAAAAAAAAAAAAAAAAATCCATGTAGTTCACTAGCCATACCGCCATACCGGGATTTCAAAATAAAGGAATTTTAGAACTTTTTCATCTATCACCATTAAAAGTGGTCTCTTTTTTTTTCCATAGTAATTCATGCTACGAAAATATTTGATCTCTTTTTTTGGGGGGAATGGGGAATCGATAACTGAAATCAATAAGCAGAATCAGAATTGAAATCCACAAAATTCAAACGATACCCTACCCTAATTCCAACCCCTTGCCAAGTGTCCCAAGGATAGGCTTTGGATCCACCGTGACCCTGACCAGGGTCTAGCCGGAATAAACGAAAGACCTTCGGTGACCATTCAGAGAAAGGTTTGCAAGGTTGCTTGAAATCCACCTCAACGTTCTGCCATCAGTGTTTGGTGTTGAAATCTCCATTGTAAACACTGCAGCACCAGTTGCGAGGTCACAGCAGGCAACAGCTCACTAATCTCAAGCCACACACTTAAATCACTCACCTGAGCAGCTTATTCAACCTTTCTAATGCTTTTGGTATACTTGTGAAGAGATAACATCTCAGAATTTGTGCAATCTTTGCTTTGCTAAATTGAAATAAAATATCTCTCAGTGGTAAAGGCTTTATAATTTCCACATTATCTAGAAGTGCTAGTGCATTCTAAATGCAGAATGATAGCGCTCTGAAAGCACGACAGTCTTATTTTATTCTTTCTCTCCGAGTGCTTTCTGCGACTGTCAATGGCTCATCTACCCATTTGCAAGCTGTCCCGAGGCTCGGCACTCACTGCAGGATGAATAATGATCGTGCCCCCATCTCTGGAGGTAGGCGTACATTCTCAGGACAGGCGCTTCTTCTGAACAGTACGGTACTCTGGAAGCATCAAAGGCTAGTCTTGGGAATCTGTTCTCAAAGGCTGTTTTAATTCGATACGTACTGTATACAGAACCAACACGTTGATTCTGTGACTAAGGCAACATGTTTCAGTAGTCAACAACACAATTCAGGTCAGTGTTTTGGCATGTTTTCTACAATTCGAACCTAAAAGGCAGCATGTAAAAGTGTGAATAAGGAACGTGTGTCAAAATAACATGCTTACTAAGGAGCCAAAGGAAATCAAATCCTGTATGCCACTTTAACGGCTGCTTTAAGGCTTTTCAGCACTGCAGACAGAAGCATTTCTTAATTCTGTCTGCCATATAATTCATATGCCATTTCTTCGTTCCTGTCTCATTTCACATACTGTTTTCTATTATCTATAAATCAGTGGCTGACCATCTCAACTGAAACTCAGTGCAATTCAGTTATTATGCACTGTCATGAGCCTCATGTCAAATATCGATCCCAAATAAACCATGTAAACATAGCAGACTTTATAGTACACTTTAAAACAGACACGCCGATGCTGATTAAAGTGCACAGGTCTATACCACCAAGTACAATATAATTGTTTATCGAATGCCAAAATCATTTATCTCAACTGATAAATGAATACAATGACCTTTATTGTGAAATCAGCTATCCATACATGGAAATTTCATTTGCAAATCAAATGCATTTCCAGTTTGGTTTCTTCATGTAGAAATTGACCGTATTTTACTAGTATTAAAGTAAATATGGTCAATGTGAAAAGCCAAGAGATTTTCAAATATATTAATAGTCACAATCTTTGTGTTGTGTTTTGGCCCTTTTATAAAAGCTTGGATAAAATGTCCGCCAAGGTTAATTATCTGCTGAACCACCAAATGTCAAATGGTGGAAGCTGTGTCTTCTGGCACTTGCACTATGCTGTCAGCTTCTTTAATTGCTTTATGCTGGAGCTCTATTCTGCTACATTAAGTCACTTTGGATAAAAGCTTCCATAAATGCATAATACATTTACAAATTAACAGACGGGTAAATATCACTGAATTCTGACACTTCCTTTCCAATCCTAGTCAGTCTTCGCCAGCTATTTGTTGACAACTGAAAGTATTACTAGGTTGTACATAAAAATGAGAAAGGCACAAGAACAGTTTAGGCTCACTTTATAATCAATACACTGAAATTACAATTTGTGCCCAAGGAAATTTCAGGAAACACAAATCGAAATGGAATCCAATGAACCAGAATTTTTCAAATTAAACTGAATTACTTCAGTTTTCTTTTATGTAATGTCTAAGCAATAAGCAAAATAACTATATACTGTACAAAACCACTTTGTGCAAGCAAATTATAGACTATATACTGTGCCCATGATGTCCTTTTATTGTTACTGTGGCCAACGTAATGTTTCGGATATTAAAGATTCTGTTATAAATATATCCTCACACAAGTACATTCACACATATTCAGTCTAGAACTGTCAAACAGTTGGTTCCTCTTTCATATAGCAATATACAACAACAACCGACAAACAGACCTGCTGTTCTGTTACTTAAAAAACAATTTGTTAACATCCTAATGTGCTAAATTTTGTTATTAAGTTCAGCTGTTTACTGTATTTACAGACAATGCAATGTTTTTGTTAATGTGTGATATAGGAGCTTTTTTTTTTTTTCCCGCAATGAGTAGGTACTCTAAGTGATGAGTACGGTTCTGGAAACACAGAACGCTCTTACGTTCTGAAAAGAACTAGAAATGAAAATTAAAAGATACCCATATTAGAGACGTGTCATGGGAAGGCCATGATGAAGCACACATATCCATCTGGAGTACTGAAAACGTTAATGCTAATTAGCTAGGCTCTGTGATAGAAGTCCACATTAACCCTCTGCTGCACACTGTTGCCAAGTGGCAACACGCCAGTTATCTGGATTTTTTTTTCCTTGAACGTTTAAAGAAAACCTATTCTACTTTTCATGGCAGGTGGATTTTAGTCGCACCATTATGTACTTAGATGAAGTACATAATTGTGCCTCTAATTTGTAAAAGTTACGCGCTCATATTTCATTGAGAGGGAGGGACTGATTTTGAAAGAAGGTAAGCATAGACTGGGTTCCAAGTAGAAAATTCAAGTTAACAAAAGGAACGTGCAAAACCTGTTGCTTTAAGGTGCAAATGCTTCGGCAGTGACAAAAAAATAGTAGGACTTTTTTCGATTTGGGACGATGTTGCCATGTGGAAATTTACCCCTCCCAAAAAAAATTTTTTTTTAATTGAATAAATAAACATCTTGGGTATATGCATTTTTAAGCTGTTTGAAATTATAAAATGCAATATAACATTTTTTCTTACTGCTTTCCAACAGAGCAGCACAGCTGCCTTTCTGCTCCAGGGTCCCTGGGTTGGAACCCCAGCTTGGGTTACTGGCTGTGCTGAGTTTCCCATCTTTATCCTATGTTTGCATGGGTTTCCACCAGAGCTTATGGTCTCCCACTGTCCAAAACCATGCATTTAGGCGTATTGGTTACATTAACTTGCCCCAGTGTGTTAAAGAGAGTGTGTGTGTGTGTGTGTGTGTGTGTGTGTGTGTGTGTGGTGCCTTGTGATGGACTGGTATTCCATCTGGGGTGATTCACCCACTTTGCGCCCATTGTTGCCGGATTTTTCATCTCCACCATGACTCTCACCAGAATAAAGTGCTTAGTGAAGATGAATGTGTGCAGTAAAAGGTTAAGTTGGACCATTTTAGCCAGTTTATGCCCATCTATGAAAACATCCATTTATAAATCTGTTCACTTGTTTAAACAGTTAAATATTTTTTCTACCTAAAAAAATTATTCAGCTGTCTGACAAAAAATAACACTATATTCTGAAATGTACATATATATATATATACATGCTAATACATCTGAAATGCGTATCTGATATCTGTAAAGCACTGAACAACTGTACGCTAATTTCTAACATTTCATATAGTCCTAATGCTCAAAAAAAAAAAAAAAAACCTTTTAACATTCATTCTCATTTACAGGCATAAATTATACATAAGAAGATGAATTTAATGACATGCAGCCTAGGTCTGAGCCTATAGACTGGTCTATGGATGTTACAATCTTTCACGTTCTCTCTATATTTGTTGGCCCGTGTATATAAAGTGTGCACTGACGAGCTGCCGCACCATGCGCTCTGATACACGTGTTTCATGTTTTTAATGTACTAAATGTCAATATAGCATCATTTTATCATCTAGAATGAGATATTTGCATTGTAAACTTTTCACACCCTGGAAAACAGCACACCACAAATGAGATATTTTATTTATCACACGTTTAGTATTACTGTAACTGGCATTTTTTTAATTAAGGAGGAAATGTTAATACAAGTGTCCCACTGCTCTCATAAAGTCCATCTACCTCGTGTCGTCCCGCCCGTTTTGCGAGACTGGAACGCTCTCTCCGTCTCGCCGCAACCGAGAGCCTGGCTCAGGCAGAATGCATTCACACTAGCTTAGTCGACCTGCATAATCACGATTCGAGATGGAAAGAGAAAAGACGGGGACACTAAAACGCACAAGCACCGAACAAATGATGTGATATTTACAAACCAACCATTCCCTCCTTTTAAGATGTGAAGCGCCGTTTGGCCGGAAGCCACTGTCTGAATGCCAACACGAGCACGCGGGGAGACGCACCTGAGCTCGACGTCGCTTGGATCTGTCACTAAGAGGAAAAGAACATAGCTGCTTGGTTACATGTTTTGTTTTTTTAATAAAAAAAAAGTTTGTGAATATGAATGCACAACTTAAAGGCTATGTTTCATTCCCTAGCAATCAAATTAGGCTGCGAACCCCTCTGGAAAATCACTGAGCTGCATTCTCCCACTCTGCCAAACAGTTAATTAAGATGCATTCTTTTTTATTATTAGATGAACAGGTGAAAGCAGGTTATAACAGAGTAGCCTGTATTTCCCTTGTATTTCGGTCTCTGTGGATTTGCACAGATGAGCCACCACGCAAAATGAATATCAATGCAGTGGCAGAGACAGTGAACACATAAGATGGCATTTAACAGGGAAAAAAAAAGGAAATAATAAAGGCCTGTCAGCAAAATAGCCTGCACGGGAAGACTGACAAGCCATGAGTGACACTGTGGCTAGGATTGCAGCCTCTTGTATCTTAATGTGTGCAGCTGATTATCATTCAGAGGCACCCTTAACACATCATTCCAGCGCTATGAACTGTGTGGGTCACACTGTGCCTTAATAAATGCCTAAATCTAAGCAGACACACAGGCGCCTTTTTAGCACAGGCAGCTGGTGTGTACGGCTCTTGTGCGTTTTCACAGTTAGCAAAAAAATACAAGAGAAAATCCTGTGAACAACAATTGAAATCCCAGTCTCCCTTAAGCAGAATCTCTCTCAACTACTGTAAGCTCTTCTGTCTGAGCCTCAATCATTGCCATAGAGATAAAGTTTTTTTTCCTTGCTCTTTCTCAACCACATTTATATCATATAATGCTTTTCCTATTCCCAGTAATTAGACGAGGATTTCAGTGCGATACATCCTTGATTTCATTGCATATGATGTTAAAGTGTCCGATGCTCAGAATCCGATGCGTTCGTGATACAGAGTAATGGTCATACTGAGAAGCACTTCACTTCATTTGCATGAGTTAATAAGGTAACACTATACTGGTAGACGCGAGAGCTAGTCATTTTGTGGCAGTCTAAGATAGAGGGGCTTCATTTGAACTCCCAGCTCCTGTTTAGTTACACATCTCTTTCTCTCTAGACAAACCTGGCTTGAGTGTAGAGCCAAAATCTTATCTGTCTAAATCCATCAGACGTCTGCAGATCAGTGATAGAAGTGCACAGCAGCTATCGCGCTGTACAGAAGTAGTACATAAGGATGGAAGTGAAGTGACCAAACTTACAGATCCCAAGAGTAGCACACATTCCCCCGAGACTACAGGCTACAGGATAAATAATCAGCATTTCATTACCATGCCTACAAAGGAGACACACAGCATACTCACTCACTCACTCACGCAGCTCAGCTCAGCTCAGCTCAGCTCACAAAATCCCAGAGACAGAGGAAGGAAAGCAAAGCAAAGGAAAGGATCAGTCGCACTGCGCCGGCTTTTAATGGTTCAAGGCGAACTCTAGCGGTTAACAGTCTGCTGACCGACGTGCTGAGACGCTCTCTCTCTCTCTCTCTCTCTCTCTCTCTCTGTCTCTCTGTCTGTCTCTCTCTCTCTGCAAAACCCAACAGGAAAAGTAAAGCACCCCAATGCAATACCGTGGCCACCCTATCCCCAATGCAAATTGCGCACGAGTGCACGGAACGTGTTTTTTTTTTTTCCCACAATGATATTAAACATGGATTATGATGAAGTTTGTCAGCATTTGCAAAAAGACAGCCAAGTCCTGAAGAAGCAAGACCTCGTGCTATTTGTTGCCAATACGATATGATGATGATGATGATGATGCACGAAACGCAGAAGAGGTACAGGTCTATGCGCTCGCGCTTTCACCAATGCCTTGCTGTAGCGCGTGCCGTTCAGGCGCTGCATTCCGGAACATTAGTGCGGTCAGTACCTACTTACCGGAGCGGGTGCGGAGCGGAGAACCGGTTAAGTCTCGGAGAAGCTCGCTAGGTCACCATGAACCTCCGACGTGTAGGCGTCGGGCTCCACAATCCAAGCAACTCTCTGTCTGTCTGTCTGTGCGTGCGTGCGTGCGTGTGCGTGTGCGTCCGTCGGAGCTCCGTTAAAAGCTCGTCGCGCGAGGGCTTGCAAGCTTGAGCCGCTCGTGGCGCGCGCGCTCTCTCTCTCTCTCTCTGCGCACCTTTATTTATTCCCGACGTGAGGCGAGCGCGAGGCAGGGTCTGTCCGTCACCGCGCGCGCTTCTTCTGTGTGTCACAAAGCACGGGTTAACCATTCCCAGCGCGCTCTTCTTTACTTCAGAGCACTCGTTCACTGAGCCACAGGTCCATCTGGAGCCCAAGTCGCTAAAGCTCATAAGAAGATTGCGCGCGGCCGCAGGGCTATAAATGCTGCGGATTCATCAGAGGGTCATTGAAAAATCCCTCGTTCTCTGCGTGCTTAGACCTCTCTGTCCATCCTGTACAGAGGAAAAGGGAAAAAACCCTAAACACATTAGGTGTTATGAAGGTTCTCCTTCACACAGGCCATTGAAATGTCTAGCTGTAGAGAATGAAAGAGATGGAACTTGCAATATAATCTTGTTATGAACAAGATTCTTGGGCTAAACAAGATTATAGCACAAGAGTGCACTCCAGAGTGGTTTAGCACTCTACCTGACACGTCAGAAGCAGCATCTTAGTCTTTTAGAACAACAAAGGGATTGTGAATTAAAGGTTTAAAAAAGGCCTGAAATATCTAAATGTATTCATCTAACAAACACAGAAGCAATCATATTTGCAAACTATTAAATTGTAAACTTTTGATGCTTTTGCAGCTGTATTAAAATAAAAAAAAAAATGAAATTTACTGATTCTAAACAACTATCAAATGCAATGTTTTGTTGCACTCCTATCACATTTTGTGACATATTGTGTAAAAATATATATATATATATATAGCTGGCCAGCACATCACGTGTTAAATCACATTACTGTTTACCAGTCTGTTGTCTTGCATGAGCTGAGGCTGGGTCAGTATTTTGCAAACCTTTACTGATGAACTATTTGACTCGTGAGGTCCGGAAGTCCGAGTGCACTAGAGAACATGTTTCTATTTTGCATTATTTTCTACTTCAATCCATTTTCATTACTGATTATGTTATTGACAACAACTTGAGTGACAAGTAGAATCTCTGAAATATTTCCATCAATTTCCCAGGATTTGCTCTGTGCTCTCTTTGTTTTAATGACAGTGTGCTCGAGCTGGCCTGGTCTCCACAAGTCTGTGTAAAACCTGATGATCCTGATGATTCTTAGATCAAATCCAACACGTGCTTCAATAGAAGAGATTAGACATGAGGAAAATCTGACCTTTTCGGGTCAGACAAAGCAGTTAACATTGTTAATATCCCACATTTGCTTACATTTAAATAGGGAGTGAAGAATCCTCAGTACGGCACAGTAGGGACAAGATATTGAACTTTTAGTTTTAAATATTTCAAAACTCCAAAAGCTTTTGTTTGTTTTCAATTTGAAATTGAGAGTGTTTTGAGAGTGATGGGCAGTTCCCCTGAGCAACACTGTGTATTTGCACGACTACACGCTTCAATCCGTCAGACCAGCTCCCATCCTCTACCTGTACTCCATCACAGTTACAAGTTGGTAAACTTTTATAGGGGCTTGGGGTTGCGCTGGCAGTCATCCCAGTGCTGTCCTCATACACAATACACTTCTCTTGTCCGGGGCCTGATTTATGGCTGCTGTCGTTCCCCCTGTAATGCTGGCTGGGGCTGAGAGCCAGCAGCGAGGTGCAGCGGGAGCCATTTCTGACAGGGAGGAAACATGTGCTGGAGGCTGTGCCACCCTGCCACCCTGCAGCACAGTGTGTGTGGGCACCGAGTGGGCACCGGCCCAGAGAACAGGACCGGAACTCTGGAGCATTAGCCACAGACAGCACTTTCTTCTCGATGATGTATGGGAGGAGGCAGACTCGGGGCACACTTGGCCTCAGTGCTGCAAGTTTCCTAATTATAGCTGGGAGTCTGATGTGAAGTAGCAGGTTAAAAACTTGCCATGAGTGTAATAAATGGCAATCATCCACACACTGATTTAAACAATGGCTGATTTTTTCTTCTTCTTTCTTTTTTCTTTTTGAAAAGGATTCATTCTTCTCCAACTTCATTCATTTATCACAGGATGCTCTCAGGATATTTAGGAGGATGTTGTTCAATTAAGCCATGCGTCCTTATCCTGGTCATGGCCTAGTCTGAAATATGAGCGTGCATCAAAAACGCCACCATTTGGTAAATTAAAATGGCTACTTCATTGATTTTCTATTTTTCACTGACTCTGTTGCAGAACACTGTGAGATAGTTTTCTTATACTGGAAAATGGGGTTATTTCATAGTGACACTAAAGCATAAATTAAGGAGCACACTCCATGTCAAGGTATCAGAGATGTATAATACTTTATTTGTATTGGTTCAGAGGATTTTTTTTTAAATGATTATTTACATCTCAGCACCGGTCTACTGCCTGCTTACGTTTGATGAATCCATGTCAGGAGGACACTCAATCAGCTACGCGGCTGTTGGCTGACACATGAACGGGGCAATTCAGCATCATGATATGCCACTACCTCTGCATTTATCTTGTTCTGCAGTATTTGCTGGTTTTTGTGGTAGTGATTAGATCTATTCTGTATTATTATTATTATTATTATTATTATTATTATTATCATCATCATCAATTACATTTTCTATGGTATTTTGGCCATAAATGGATTAGGCAAATCCGTATTTAGAGGATTGTTGCTAAGCCCTGGCATCGAAACTATATTCTAGGAATAGAAATGTCTTGGAAATGGTTTCATCTTGTAAATAAAAGAATATTTCACTTGAGCTTTTGAGTGAAAATGGCTTTGTGTGTGCATGTCTGGGAAACTTACTGTATGCAATCCATACACTGTGAATGTGTGTGTGTGTGTGTGTATATATATATATAGTGTATGGACTGCATAAATATTTTATAAGACTTTCTTTGGATTTATGGATATAGGTCAGCATTAGGGCAACAAGCATAGCAGCAGTAAGTGTTAAGGGTGAGTATAAATAATTCTCCAGAGACATTTACACGTTGCACGATTTCATTACATAAACAGAATTTAGTGACCTCAAAAAAGTAATTGAAAGAGTTAAGGCTTTTACTATCAGGCTTGTGCAGAGAGTTGGCAGTCAGAACCACTGCACTGGTCTGTCAGAAATGCAGATGCAATGCAAAAGCATGAGTAACAAATCCGCCTCAAGCAAACGACAGAACAGACAAAGCGTTTGCACTCTAAATGAGCACATTTTTCACAAAACATGGGCAAAGCAAACTTTCTAAAGTGGTCTTTTGAGGTTTGAGTGATTCAATAATTTACATAAACACATGTTTGGTTGTGAGCAACGCCGGACTGGGTTCACCATCTGAGAGGCAGCAGTTCATTACGTAGGCGTTCCATTTGCATAGATTTGAATATGCAGGGACCTGTCTGGAGTGGGTGGGACTGGATTTCCGCTCGGAGGCTGATCCGCATCCATCTTTATGCTGAAGTGAAATTGAACACTACAATATGGAGCTTTCCGTGGCGTAGATATTGAAGTGCGTTTAAATCCTCGTTGTGCTGATGTTTTAAGAACATCTGGACCAATATAATCAATACAGCTTTTTTTTATGGGGCTAATATTTAAGTGTTAAGAGCTTCCATGAAAAATAAATAAATAAATAACCCCTAGACGTACCTGAGTACAGGATTTTACAGGATTTTAACCAGCTGTAGGAGTTACAGCTCAGCAGGAAAGTAAGACAACTGCCTGTCAAGGGTGCAGGTGCTCGAGTACACTTACGCCGTCCTGTCTGTCTGGATAAACACACCAGTGCCACTAAAAATATCTACAAAAGAGCTCCAGCAGGGACGATGTGCCCCAGCTTAGCCTTGGCTACTGAACGGAGCCCCTTTATCCCCGTCCACAATGAACGTGACTGAAAAGCAATGACACGCGGGCTTTCAGCAGCAGGTGCCCCTTTCAGGCTTCTGTAGGCCCGGCCCAAAATGGACTCTCCCAGGACGCGCTGCCGTGCACCTGGCAAAGTAAACAGGAATTACTGCGAACAAAACGAAGTTGTCGGATTAATTATGAATAAACTCATTAAAATAGTACAGCTGCTGATCATCTCTCTGAGGTCTGAGGAAAGCTCGTGTCTCATATGTTGCTTAAGAGTGTTTGGTGTGGACATTTATTGTAAGCTGTTTCTTTAAAAAAAAAATGTTTTTTTGTTATTTGGTCCACATTTTAAAAGCATTTATGTCTTTATTTATTTCGTTTTCAAAGCAGCCTACGCAGGAACAGAGAATACTTTTTGACCCATCGTACATTCATTCATCCATTATACGGCTTATCCGTTGCAGGTCGCAAGTGAGCTGGAGCCAATCAGCTCTGACTCCGTGTGAGAGGCGGGGTTTCATCCTGGGCGGGTCTGCAACCTATCACAGGGCTGACACAGAGACGAACAGCCGTTCACACTCACATTCACACCTATGGACAGTAGTAGATTATAGTAGTAATGGATCACTCTAATCTAATGTAGATTTGGTCTCTGTATTAAAATGGGCACAAATACCTACAGACCCCCGAGTGTTAATCTTTTACATGTTTCTATACAAGATTCCAAGAGCAAGTTCTTACAAATGTGCAGTCGTGAAACCATGTTAGCTGACCTCAGACTGATCCATTTACTAAGGGCAGAAGCGAGGTAGTTATTTTCATAGCAGATGCCGGACATGCATAATTTAACCTGGCAAAGTGCATGTGCGCCGAGCCTGTGTCTGTTGTTCACCCGTTTCTCTCTCCATCGAGCATCAAGAATTGAGAAGGTTAAAAAAAAAAAAAAAAAAAATGCTCACACCGCTGTTTCTCTTGTGCTCCAACCCCAGCGCGTTCATTTTTAAGGCGTAATGGTAAGCAAAGGGAATGAGAGCTGGAGAACAAGAAGAGGTTCAATCTTGACTGAGTGTGTGATGCTGCGCTGCTGCTTTTGAGCCTCCTGTCAGCCTCGTCAACAATCTGCCGACTGGCTCCTTTCACTCTAGCAGCTTATAGGGAGACTGATGGTGTGCTTGTGATCGCTCCTGCTGTCTGGTCAGCGCTCAGCGCTATTGTGCGTGGGACAATGGCGAATCAGGGGCTTCAAAAAGAAGGAAAGACGTGTATGAAAGAATGGAGGAGGAGGGGGTGAAGTCTGATCACACGCAATTGTGAGGATAGAATGCATTTGAATGCTACGAGGGTATAAAGCATTCATTTGCCAGGCTGGCAGAAGATCTGCTAAACCAGCCAAGCTCCTGTCATCTTGCCAGAGCTCTCGTTTATGCAGTCAACAATCTTCTCACCTGTGTTTTAGCACGGCGTTGCCCTATGCACAACCTGCAGGACGTAGAGGAGACTTTGTTGGCAAGCTGCAGCTAAAGAGCTCATTCATTGTTGCTGCATTGCTGGCATGGGACACCTCTACGTCAGACACAGCGAGGGTAAATATTTTAGCAGGTTCGACGCTCTGCATCAACATCACGTTAATGTGCTCTGGGTAGCATAATAGCTTTTGTTGTTCATGAGATACTCACTGTGTTCAGTTAAGAAACATTGGGGAGAGTAAGGTATGAAAAACTGTAGGCAGTGTATGTGTGTGTGTGAGGGGGGGGGATTGTGTGTGTGTGTGTGTGTGTGGGTGTGTGTGTGGGTGTGTGATTTGGGCATGTGATGTGATGTGATGCAAGCAACAAAGCACGAGAGCAATAAATGCATCTCCGTTCAAACAAGAATTGATCTGAAATGGTAATGTGCACTTTTGGGTTGTTATGTATCTTTGATGCCTGCAGAAGCCGTAGATTATTCCAGAGGAATAAATCTATAAAAGAGGGAGAAAGACGGAGAGAGAAAGAGAAAAGGAGAAGGAGGAGGAGGAAGAGGAGGAGGAGAACAGTTTTAAGTTCCACACCAGCTCCATCTCAGTGGTATCTCCTCTGTGCTGGGATGATTTTAGGCCCCTTCCCATCAGGATGCCTGCTAGTCTGCAGCTGTCTGTGCACAACCTGCCAGGATCCCACCCCCACCACTCCATCCACCCGCTTCTTCCTCCACCATCCCCTGCTTCTCTTTCTCCGTCCTCAGCCATGAAACAGGTTCCAGAACAGTATATGACACGGCACAAGCCTGATGAGAGCAAACAGAGGCACAAACCGCCCACGCGTCAGCGTCAAAGTGATTCCTAGCTCACGACGCAGAGCCGAACAACAGATTGAAAGGTGCTCGTTCGGAAGCGAACAAAAAGACAGATAAACCTCTCATCTGCATTTTTTCCTCTTTACCAATTAGGTACGCTAACGATACAGCCAAGGGACGACGCGCCAAGCGACGACTTTTGGAACTTGTCCGGATATTTCTTATGCTGCTGCAGGAGGTGAAATTTTAAGCCTTCGGAATGATCAAGTTTCTTAAAATAAATCCCAGATTTGCTGTGCAATAATTGTTTTGGGCAGAAGGCCGGACATTGCCCGGATTGATTCGTACTGGCTTGATGACACCAAATTGCCTTCCGCGGACCTTGAACGCTCCCCGTTTTAAATTGCAGAACTGTGCAGCCGAGTAACTTTGGCAGTTCAGTGGAGACTGAAATGACAGGTTTAGTTTCAGGACCGAGGATCACGCTGAGCAGCTGGCTTATGCTCTCAATTTGCCGAGATCGTCGGCTTCTCTCGTCTACGCCTACAGAGGTGGCTGTGTGACCACTGGCAGCATGATGAAAGCCCTCCAGCCCAGCTACCTGCGGCACCCCCGTTTCCCTCACCCGAGCGCACACACCGCATTCGAAATCCCAGAAAAGTGACGCTCTTTTGTTTTGGAGCTGTTAATTAACAGGAGGCGTTACTCTGACTGAGGCGGGAGTTTAATCAAGATTGGATGTGTCCATTAACCTCCTCCTAAGCAGATTAGCCTGACAGGCTAACCAAGCTTCATTAAAGAACAAATTGATTCATGGGGGCCTGTTGGGTGCTGGGTTTTAAAAATAATTGTTTGCACTCATTTGGAAACTGTCGGCATGCTAATGGGTCAGTGCCATTATGTATATGCTGAAATGAAACCTCTGCTTTGTGAATTCCCTCTCTGCAGATTTGTTTGGTTCTAAAAGAAACGAAACATTTCCCTGTTTTCCTTAATAAGGGTGCAAAGGAGTACAGTTCTACGAATTACGATTCCACCTAAATGCAAAAAGTTCCTATCTTTAGGAGATCAAACATCTGCGCTGTAAATGAAAAGAGACCATTTTCTCAAATCGCCTCGGGAATGGCGCTGTCTTATTAGCGGTCTCGCAAAAGGAGAAAGAACCTCACAAAGGCAGAGATCTTTTGACATCCGCCCCATTAATGAGGAACTGTAGTGGAAAAATGACTGATGCTGACGCGAACGGATGGAAGGTGTTTCGTGACAGGCCTTCGTATATCACATCTGGCCTGTCAGATTGGTGCATGGTCAACTTTACCTAGCGTCACTCTCTCTCTCTCTCTCTTTCTCTGAACCTTGCTAAACTATCTGATCTCCAGAAGAAGAGTCAAACTTTTATCCGCTACCATGATGGCGTATACTGCACAGAGGCACTACCTCATTACCACTGAAACTGGCATTTCTGTTGTCTTGAACTGCGTTCGTCTGAGCAGATGTGAAGCAGAACACGCATTTCAGTAGTCGCACACCAAGTCCTGCATGAGCGTTTCCCCAACCGGGACTTTCACATCATAAAACATATATCCAACCTCCACAGGGAATGCTTAGCAGGCGGTTTTGCTGTTCTTTGTTCTTGGCAGGCTTGGCAGATTCTTTACGTTTCTCATGGGCAGACCGTGGCGAAGAACGGTAGTATGCTCAATGATTTCTAGCTCACTCATTAACGCGCTCATCGCTGGGAGGCTTCTGAACTCTTCGTCTAGGCTGAAGCAATCGCACTCACATTGTTCTTGCAGAAATGCATCTCTAGCTTTTGTTACATTCACAAAATAATGCTTAAGTATTAATGTCGGAGTTAGAGAGACTTTTATACTGTAACAGCGTAATTAGTGCATATATACTGTACAGAATTTCTCTTTTTTTTTTTTTTTTTTTTTTCAGACACAAGAGTAGTAACTTTTGCACTGCGATAAATGCCACCTAAGTAAATGTAATGATATTAAATACGATAGAATGTATCTAGTGTTTCCCAGTGTAACCAACTATTACATTCCTAAACTTATTTCTAGACGTTTTTGGTTTTTTTTTGTTTTTTTTACACATTTTAAGCCTTCCTGTTTTATTATTATTATTATTATTATTATTTTTAGAAATAAGTGCTTACAATGATCTGCTAATAGAAAAGATTCAGATTAGCGTTTTAATGCGTCTTCAATTTGCTTTCCTCCTATAATAATAAACACCAGCTACAAGTGACTACATTCGAGATATTTAATACCGTGTTTGTTTTGTGCGCAACCGGTTGTCATTTTCTCTGCAAATCAGGAGTTTCCTTTTGTCTTTTGTTGTCTAATATTCTGACCTGATCACCTTTCGGAGTGCTCAACATCCCATAGCATATTTGCAGAAAAGAGTCGCTGGTGCGACACAAAGGAAGATGTTGTTGAGAATGTACCTGCTGTGAGATCAAATGATATATTTGGCATAACAGATGTTCATGCTATTGCCTGAGGGACTTGTGTTCCTCACGTGCCATTGCACGACGTGCTGCAAACACACTTCATCACAGGAATGCATTTCAGAACATTTATTACTCGACCTTCACGCTCGTAATGCTCACGACGTTACTCGACAATGTTAAGAAACTGACAATATCCATACCGAAGCAAGATGTACACGTGTAGTATGTAAACGAGAACATGCACTCTTCTGTCTGCCTTGCTCTGCCACTGTCATAACATTTTTCCAGCTACCCTAAATCAAGCCGTTCCTGATAGACCGTACGGCCAGCCGCAGGAGCGTCTCGGTTTAACGCGTCTACGTACGGCTCGGGGTGGAAAGATGATTATTAATAAGAGTCTGTACTTATTAGTAGCAACAGTTATTACTGTGTCATGATGCTCTTGATACAAACACGCAGGATTGATGAACAGACAGAAATAATCCGAGTTTAGCTGAGGTTAGTTATGACTCAGAGGACAGGGAACATTGCCAGTCTTTCTATATGCGCTAAAAATAGGCAAAAGCTTAATACAGGGTGGGTCTCTGGAAACTCTAAAAGCATAATCTCTTAAAGTTTTATGATCACATGGAAGGAAACTGCAGGTAAGCTCTGTTCGGAAACGTGCCTCGTAAATCAGTGCTACGTCCACCACGTTAATGCATCTATGCAGGAATAACCTCTGAGGAATGAACAAATCATAACTAAAAAAAAATCAAATATTACCCGGACGTAATAGAAAGAGACAGCAAATTACAGCGAACTCCTTTTTCTTTTTAGGAAATGTGCTTTTCCCATGTTAGATGTGCATCTGGTGCGTTTTCTCATCTTGTTTTTTTTTTCATGCACAGCAATGCCTACGCAAAAAAGATTTCTTCCTTTCATTCTTTGCCTGATATTGAAACAACACAGACAGTGTGGACCGTTTAGATTTTGTGCAATTTAGCACAATGTGTGAACATTCTGTAGCATAATAATGATCCAAAACATGTTGAGAAGCGTATGTTTGGGTTCACGGATTTACACGACACATAAGGATGTGTAAACACACATCACACACAAACACACACACACACACACACACACAAACACACACACACTTTAATTCATCATGATATGTGAACGGTATGTCCATCTTTCCTTTTTTCCTCTCCTCTAAATCTGACATTCTGTAGCATTTCTCGAATCTGTACATGATATCTAAAAATGGATTCATATACACACTGTAAAAAGTGGGATTAGGGTTCGTTAATATTTACTAAAAAAACTAACAGTATCCTATATATAATAACCGACTACGTGCAGTTTGAAATCAACCTGAAGATAATTGAACAAATTTGAATGATTGGCACAGTTCTGGTGGAATAAATCTAGCTGTAATACACTGAGTAGAATTATATTTATACAGTAAAGGCAAAGATGCAGAAGATGTATAGATTTGACACACTTCTTTGCTTTTAATCACCTTTCAGTTCCGCCCGGTGAATCTGGCACATGGACTCATTGTTTGTTGTTTAAATTGCGTTCACTTATTCAATACATTTTAATCAAAGCTCATTAAAATCGAATCTAATTGATATTACGTGTCACTTTCTTGCCATAATTTACATTTTTCGCTGCGTATCTGGGCTATAATTGGGCTGTCATCATGACGCCTGAACAGGATGCTGATCTGAGGTCCCTTGCTAAATGCTCAGCACTTGGACACTTGCTGCTCTGTTTAATTTGATTTTTTCTGTGGTATATTCATCATCCTGAGACATCACATGGGACGTAGAGGGCATCATTATGGATGCCAGGTACTCTCGGACTCGTCATATGTATAGCGAGGAAACTTCTTTTGTGTAGATTCAGTATATATATATATTAACTAATTAACTTAGAGTGACTAATTATTAATTAACTCATGGTCATACTGTCTAATTCCTTTTCAGTTATATGACTGTAACTTAGTTGTCACTATTTGCCTTACACTTTGAATTCAGAATAATGTGCTGATGTTCTGATCTCCAGCACTGATACCACAAAGGAAACCACCCATTTATATTCCACTAGAAGATTTTGTCTACGCTATACGATAAATTCAAGGATGGATGTACTTCAAATGACTGTTAATACATTCTCAATGGCTTAAGGAGATAACTTTAACAAAACGGCCTCTACGTGATAGGAAAATCTCCTCTCAGAAGATAAAAGCGATAAAAAAAAATCCTGGCTATGGCTTGTTCAAACGTGCATACATGCACAGCATTTCCATTAATGTCTAAAATGACTTGGACGCTGAGAACATTTTAAAATCTTTATAAGAGTATGAGAGTGGAAGATAATTACTACACGTGACTCTATTAAAGTAAGCTGTATCTGTAAGTAAATATTGCGTCATGCTTTATTAAAAACCCCTGGAGGATGGGCTGGGATCCCCTATTCTAGGGCAGACTGGGGAAATAAGACTTTTCAGCGTTCATGGAAATGGACAAAAATCGAGTTACCCTTCACAAAGTGTGACATCAATTGGCAAAGCAGATCTTTTCCATGATTGTACGTATTCCTGATTTTTCCATTTTCTCCAGCAGTAGAATCAATTATTTATTGAAATGCCTCTCAAAGCAGAACTTATCGTGATTGGTTCAGTCAGACGACTCATCAGTTTCTGCTCATGGAACACGTTTTGAAAGCTCACGGTGCAAAAAGGGAACTAGAAAGCACTGCCGCTACACCATCGCATCACTAAAGATGTGGTTAAAATCATCATAATACTGGTAACCTGTTCGAAACAAAAAACCATATTATATATGATATGTTTTTGTCAATTACACTCGAAAAACTAAAAATAATGAGTGCTTTAGCTCCGTATCAGAAATAACCTCTGTCCATAGTAACACACGTGAAAACGCATATCACGTGACCATTCACTGTATGTGCTGCATACTGTGTGTGTGAGTGTGTGTGTGTGTGTTATCCTAACTCAGTGATTGGCTATTGTCTGTATAAGTTGTCTAATTACATTGCTTATTGCCTCACACTTGCACCTTTTCAGTCGTAAAATCAAACAAATGTAGAGACGACATCTGAGGTTCTGGAAAAAGATTACAGTGTTTAAAATTAAATCTGTTGTTTCATCCATCCATCCATCCATCATCTATAGCGCTTTATCCGTCTGGGTGGCGGGGAAGCTGGAGCCAATCCCAGCATCT
>JAQQZR010000023.1:28771898-28784403 GCA_030068235.1 Notoglanidium macrostoma
AGAGAGAGAGAGCGAGAGAGTGAGAGCGAGAGAGAGAGAGAGAGAGAGAGAGAGAGAGAGAGAGAGAGAGAGAGCAGTTTATTGTATGATAGGAGCATACAATGACATAAATGGATGTATATTATGATCAGAATTTTTATTCAAAATTATTTTATTTATTTAGAATTTATATTATATTATATTATATTATATTATATTATATTATATTATATTATATTATATTATATTATACTTTATTTGCTGTATATTGCCATTATATTGCTTTGCAATTATGTAGCCAGTAATGATTGGTTATTATATGCAGTAATTCACATGCCCCCTCTCCTTCCCCTGTCTATCAACAAATCCTAGAAAACACGCCCTGTATGAAAATATCTGTTACGTAATATGCTACATAATAATGATATTCATCTAAATATGATTGCATATTTGGTGCAGTTACGGTTTTAATTTGAGCTAATTAGCAGCAGCAAAGTACACCGTGTAATGCTGTGTTCAACTTACAGCGGAAGTGGTCAGGTCAGAGTGACGTCATTCTCAAACCTCGGCGCTTTTTACATACATAAGTGGGAAAAAACCATGGATGCCTCGTCCGTGTTCGGTCTTTGTTAGCGAAAAGCTAGCCAGCTAACTGCGATGAGTGATGTATACTGTACATATTCCTCCTCCAACAGGGATCTGTATAGTCAGGCATCTGTTATAGTGTGTACGTTGATGGATCTAAAGTAAATACATGTATGCACTCTAAATTTAAAAGTAAGAAGTTATTTCTGATCCCGGGATCGGCCGTGCTGATTCGACGTTTGGATATTTCATGTTTCTTTGACTTTTTTAAAAGCCAAGTTGGGAATTACAAGTTACAACCTTTAAGCGAACATGTATGCTAACATATTCCAGCTGAAATATAGAGAAAAAGGAGAATCAATCTGAACCAATCACAGAAATCAGCCTTTTCAGGGCTGTTTATTAGACTTGATATCTCGCAGCATGTTAAGTGAAGGCTCTCTCCCACACATCATTAATAAGTGGAACTCAAGTGGCAGAAGAGAAAGCCTGCAGTTATGTGTCTATGTGTGTGCACATAATGACTTCATCAGCACTGCTCATCTGCATACAATCAAATGGAGCAGCCAGCCATTAAGGCACGAGGGGATGAGGACAAGCCGCAGGACTGATGAAGAGTCGACACTATTGGAACAGCCAGGCGAGAAATTAATCAATCAGTCCACGAAGCACAGAGAATAACAGCACCGGGCCACTTTTCAAAGACGGCTTCAGAAACACTATGCAAGTCTCTTGCTCGCTCGCTCGCTCGCTCGCTCTCAGATCATTGACAGCAATACTAATATAGATATGATATAAACACATGCTGATGGAAAGAAGCAAATATCACGTTGTCCTTGAAATATGGTTCTTCAAAAAGCCAGTACAATCATACTCATTATTTTAGCTAGAAACAGATGGTGTGCTGCCAATTAGGCTGGGAATTTACATTATTAGGGTTTTGAGATTTGCTGCTGGCTGCTGTACAAGCTTTAATTGTGCATCGTCTTTTTGCCACGCAGCGAGAGCTGTGCACACCACACACAGGGCTCCATTCATCTCCTCCCCTTCTCACAGGAGTCAGCCATATGTCCTAATCAAGAGATGTCTCACTTAAGACTGCCCTTCGTCATGCCTCTACGGCTTATTAATTCTACAACAGGATGTTTCTTGAACACGCAGAAGCGGCGAGTCACGACTTCGGGAAAAAAATGTTCGCAATTGGAAGAGAAAAAAGGAACCGTGGCGTTTACCTTGAAATGTTTTCGACCCATTTCTACTGAAATGACTGAATGACGGTTAATGTCATCTCATGTTAGTCTATTTATGGCTGTTATTTCACACATATTTTAACTGAATTGCTGCGAATCAAAATCAAGTGACAATTCCCACTGAGCGTGTGTCAACAGGTTTGCGCGCTGAGAATTTTCGACGTCTCAGTTTAGTCCCATCCACGGCTTCAACACATCCTCTCATTCTATATTCAGGAAAAGCCTCGCTCCTTCCTCCTCGTTAGCCCTGATGAGTAGTCAGGCAGAGAAGCACAGCGTTCACAGAGCTCTGACTTAATGAGAGACGACACAACCAGCATCCAAGAACATGCATTTCCTCTCCTGCCGAACAGTTCCTTCACGACATTACTCTGAGAATATCTAAATAATCTGGTACATGTATTTCTGCTATGGTGCTTAAATGCCTGTTACATCTGAGTATATGAATTCATAGAATAAAATGATCTGCGTGTGTGTGTGTGTGTGTGTGTGTGTGCAACTGGAATAAACGCAGGTGTGGAGCTATAGCTGTCTAATGGCTGTGGCACTTTCTCACTCTATCAGTACTCAGACATCTCTAAAATACTTGAGGTCCTTGAAAATCTATTCACCGTGGTCGGATGATAGGTATGAATGTATTTGTTGAATCGAAAAACACCACGGTACAAAAATGAGTGCTGCATTTTGATGAGTCCTCATAAACACTACTGTCTTTTTCTCTGGTCCACTGTACGGTCGGATGCATTACAGGCTAGAGAAATTGCTGAGAAAGTGCACTAAGCAGTCCGCGCAATTAAAAATGCATCGACGTGCAGGGGAGCTTTCTAGCACAGGTAAGAAAACACTTTGCTAAGAGCTCCGTCTCGGAAAAATCATAAACATCACACGTGAAAGTAAACGCCCGTATAAGCCTGGAAACTGCACGTGTGCCTCCAAAGAATGATGTCTTGGCAAGTGAAAATATCTTTAAAGGTCCACTATGTAGGATTCAACCACTCCCTCCAGGCGTGTACTACAGTGTACGGTGGCCATCAGGTGCCTGTAACGCACTTCCAATTACTTACATTCACACTCCTTGGTTTTTCCATGATAAATAACAAGTACGATCCTCCATTTTTCAAAATTTGTGTTCTCAAACTCGTTAGCCAGCACCAGCAAACACCGATTCCTCTTCTTTCTTCTTCCTCGTCTTCCTTTCTTCTCCTTCATCTTCTCTCCGGTGCTTCCTTCATGATTCACGCGGCCACTTGTAATAACGTGAAACGCGGAAGGCGCTCTCTAGAGGTTTGTCCGTTCTGCACTACTGTAGCGGCGCAACATGGCGGCTCCGTTGAGGTGGACCCGCTCCCTGTGTAGGTATAAAGGGCTCGGTCTAAACTTACGAAAACACAACGATTCAGAGTTACAGCTAATTATACACTAATGAGGACGTACTTATGAATTTCGTAAGTATATTATAGAGTATGTACTCCATTTCTGCTAACAGATACCCTCAAAATCCTTCATAGTGGACCTTTAATACAGTATTGTCAAATTAATATTGTGTAGTATTTCCTATATATAAACCAAATATTAACCAAGATTATAAAACCTATTTGTAAGCATTTTTTTTAAAATAATGTCAAGCTTTAAATTGTCTTGCAATGGCATATTTAAGCATTTATTTCTTGAAATACAGGATTCTTATTTTGAAGCTTGAAATTAGTAAAAATTGTACATATAGTATTAAAAACCGTATTAATACTGACAGTGAATTGGTGTTGTATTTGAAATGAGTAGCGGTCTCCATGGCAATGGTTCAGTTTTCACACAGACATAGTATAGCATTTTTCCTCCAATTTTCAGCCTAATTTTAGTCATGGCATTTCCCACCCTCCAGCTACGTCATCACATGAACGCTACCAAGCAGAAAGGGCAAAGGCTTCACACTCGCAATAAAGCACTATCCAACCACTTCCGAGCGCACAGATGCTCATTGTGACTACTGTCACTGTGACTGACAGGGGTGAGAGAGTCGGCCGCCCCTCCCTGCCTGACAGCACGACCAATTTTGCTCTCTCCTGTCCATGGCTGGCTGTGACATTCTTGCATTCGAACTTGGATGGTCAAGCAAGCACTTTTCAAGAAATATACTTTATTTGCCATCATTCATATTTGGGAATAATTCCACATGGTTAGCACTGTCGCCTCACAGCAAGAAGGATCTGGGTTTAAACCTGGCAGCAGAGTTTGCATGTTCTCCTCACGCCTGCATGCGTTTCCTGTGGATGCTCCGGGTTTCCCCCCACAGTCCATCTACATTGGGCCAACAGGCTACTCTAAATTTCCCATAGGTGTGAATGTGAGTGTCAGTGATTGTTCGTCTCTGTGTTAGTCCTGTGATTGATTGGCGATCTGCCTAGAGTGTACCGAAGTCGGCTGGGATCAGCTCCAGCTTCCCCTGTGACCCTGATGGATAAGCTGTACAGATAATGGATGGATGGATGGATGGGTTAGGGTTAGGGTTAGCCATGGCTACCATACATTCTTTGGAGCTTGTACTACTACTAAGTTAGCCTGGCTAATACATACAACTTCTTGCTGGTGTCAGAAAGCCCTATCTGCTTTTGAATTGCACAGTATTCAGTGATACCAACTCATTTTCATTTATTTGCCATATGGATGCCATATTTTGTCTTTGATGATCAGAGTATTCAATCATGTCATTGTTGACTGCTCTAACAGCAAAATGAAGATTAGGATCTGTAAAAAAAAAAAAGGTGTAATTGTAGCTGTATTAAAATTCCAGGAGTACTTACGTGCTACTGACAAGATCGTAAAGGTTTAACATGCTTGTGAACATGTTTTTTTTTTTTTTTTTTTTTAAACCAGAGAAGTCTTGATTTTGTTATTGAACAACCTTAATACCTCAGGTTTGTGCTTTACAGATGGTACTTCAGATGTTGTAGCTTGTCTTTCTTTACTCAGGAAAAAGGTTTTATGTTTCCCCAATCTGCCTTTATGCTTACACCAATTTATTCACTATCAGTGAATTATAACGACCAGGCCTTATAACATTATTATAATAGCAGGATGGCATAAATCTGGAATGGGATGTTCAAAATATACATACGAGTATGATGATCAGGTGTCCACAAACTTTTGGCCATTTAATGTATCTAGTTGGTTTTGCACCCAGTGGGACATCAGTCCATCACAGGGCAGCATGCAAGCACATTCACACACTCATTCATTCCTGGGGCAATTTAGGCTAGTCAATCTACCTACTGGCATGATTTTAGGAGGAAACTTGAGAACCCAGAGAAAACCCATACAGATCAAACCAATTTTCCTGGAGCTGTTATGCTACTGGCTACACCACAGTGCCACCCTTTATAAAACTCATTCTGATCATTTATTAAGCCCAACACTTTTAATCAATCACTTTTAAATTTTTACGTGCAACTGAATATACAGTATATGCAGGGGTTAAATTGCGCCAGAGCCCACTGGAGCCTAGCACCACCTCCTCATGTCCAAATCGTACCCTGCCAGAGCTGAGCTCTGTTTTTTTTAATCTCCCAGTGAACATAATAGCATATGGGTCTTGGTGATTTTTTCCTTAGAATACAAAGAGAGATATTTGAGATGATTATGAATTATCAGATGTTATTAGGCATACATGTGCCTGCACATACGCGCATAACAGTCCCTAATGGCACAAATGACACTCCAGCATTCAGTCAAATGGTTCATAGTATTTCACAAAAGTTCAATTCTGAGATAGCTAGCATTTTATGTGTATTTACTAAACTGTCTGTTAAGCAGGAATAGCTGTCTGTTGCCTTGGTGAACTAGACATACAGTGAGTTGCTGTTTTTAGCCTCTCAGGCAAACATCATACCAGAAACTGTATAAATGAGCTGAAATTTAGCAGTAGCACACATAAAGCCTAAAACTGGTAACAAAACAAGGCAAACTAAGCTGATCATGCGTTACGAAGAGGGACAGGTAGAGAGATAGTACTTAATATATGAGGAAGACATCTGCACTGATAAGTGACAGACTTTTAGTTAGCTAATTTGACAATGAAGAGGACCCTAGTGTCATAAAGGCGAGTGGAAGCTGGGTGCATCTGCAGGTGATGGTTTATTTACAGTATGATACATTTATACACATAGGCAGACATAAAACAGAAACAAAACAAGAACTGAAACACAGGCATAGCAAAACGGGACAGAAAACTGGCCACAATCCGGGGCACGGAATTACTGTAGAGTCTGTTTGACAAGCGGTCCTTGTGGTTCCAGAGTTCTTCGGTTTATTTCAGACTGCTTGACCAAAAAGACTCTATGGTATGCTGACCCGGTGCTCCAGCGGACCATGCACCTCACACAGATGTCCTCAGCCAGCGTAGGATCCAATAGACTGTAATAAAACAATACAGATTCCAAATACAGAGTCCTGTATTGGAGCAGGAAACCATTAGGCGGGTATTTCAGACTGTCGTAGGGAGCCAGAATATCTATCCACCATTTTTGCAAGAACTGTGGTAGGCACAGAGGAAAATCTGCAGCACTGTGCCATGTCTCCTGCTGCATCCATGGTGTGTTGGGTTATTCTGTCATAAAGGTGAGAACATGCAGGAAGCATTTGCAGGTGATGGTTTATTTACATAAAACAGAAACAAGAAAACAGAACTAAAACACGTACATATCAAAATGAGACATAAAACTGGCCTCAATCAGAGGCATGGAATTACCATAGAGTCTTTTTGGTCAAGCAGTCTGAAATAAACCGAAGAACTCTGGAACCACAAGCAGATGACAAAGGAAACAATCAATAACCAGTGGTCCTGGAAGCGCGAGGAGATTATTTATAGTACATAGCTAAGGAGTCCTCATTATCCGGGATTCGCTCCAGCTAGAGTTGCTCGGGCTATCTGCGTGACTTCATGGAGCAGCCTGGAATCTGCAGTCTTTGATGAGGCACGCCACGCCAAATCCGGAAGCACGAGTAGTAGTGCTGTGCACAGCGCTCACTGCAACGGGGAATCCCATGACACCTAGAAAAAACCAATTTCTGCCAAAAAGGAATAAAGACAATATTAAAGCCTAAGGTTTTGTGTAGAATAAGTAATTTCACATTATCAAAAACATGTTTAACTCATGCTACTGTGTTTCCTCCGCTCGTTATCTGTGTGCCATTGCACATCTGTGAATAAAGATGTTTTGAAAGCTGTTGATATTTGATAGTAATATGTAAACAAGCAATCTACTGGGTTACAAAACCGAGTTTAATCGTTGAGTGTATGTGTGAAAATTTACACCAGTAGATTGCTGAGAATTGAAATAAATGAGTGAATGCACGTATTCATGAATTTGAACAGATGATTTAAAGTTATCGATTGTTAAATGGAAATTATAATCTTATATTTTTACACGCCTGAAAGTGAAATCTTACAGACTTCTCGGTTCAGTAACAACAGCTTCAATGAACGGCTGGAAGTCTTCTCAGTCTGTATCCCGCATGACCCCAAACTGGAAGGAAAGTGAATGAATGATTATGGTTCAACATCATAAAAGTCATTGAACTGTCAAATTTCCAAGGTCTCTGTATGTGTGTCTGATTTAATGGCTTATTAGGTTCAGATGATCTTTTTTCCCCAAATCTGGACAAAATTACGGTAAGAAATTATATATAGTATTTACACTTTAACTATGTTATGCGTTTTTCTGACTCACTCTCGCTCTCTCTCTCTCTCTCTCTCTCTTCACAATAGTGCGAATCAGAAAACATATAAGAAGAGACATTTTTAGAGCTTTGAATCAAGCTTCAACTTAATTTAATTTCCACCTGTAAGGATTAAATCCCCTACTTTAAACCACATGCTGCTTTGAGATTAGGAGATTAACTTTTTTCCACTTCTTGGGCAAGTGACTATCATAAAAAAAACTCTGTCTGCTTTTTCCTCTGATTATGTTCAATGGACATCAAGCGAATAGTTAAGCTGGTTTAGTGACTACTGTAACCGTTCTTAAAAATTGATTTGGTTTCAGTTGCAGGGATTTGGGGAACGCTTGCCAATGGATCTGACTCACACTCAAAGTCATCCGCAGTTCACAGAGGACTCTGTCTGAAAGCACATCAAATAAGCACATGTAAAGTTCATGAAACAGCAGTCAGCATACTTCAAGTTCAACATCAACCAAAATGGATAAACAGGGCTAAGTATGTTTGCAGAACAGCATGTAAATATAGCATTTAAAAAAATCCCTCACAGACAGCCGATTTTTATTATTATTATTTTTTTAATCCTCTTTTTTTAGGCTCCATTAAGCCATTTTAACAGCCTCTCGCTATTTCTGAAAGCTGATCATCCATTCAAGAAAAATCTTCCAAGGAAATACAAGATTGGCCCCCAGTAAATCTTGTCATCTCTAGTTTACTCACAGCTATATAACATCCTCTTCGGTTTGGTGCTGCATAAATCCCAATTAAAGAGTGACGGAGCAGGATGGCGTGGCGTGAGCACTCACTACCATTACTGTAAAAAAAAAAAAAACACCCAGACGCCATACCGATGCATCAGCCGCCTCCTCAACCATGACAGTAGGAACCTCTGTTGTTCCTCGGCTTCGTTAAGCTCTTTCCTCTATCCCTGAGGGAGACCCGTAATGGGTTTAGCATGCCGTCGCAAGTTGTCGATATTTCCCGAGTCGAAATGAATGGATGGTTTGAAAGTTGAATGATTGTAATTAATGTCTGCATGGGCAGATGATGAATGGTGGACATGTAGAAAATAATAATGATCGTTCTAATTGGCTGATGAAATTATGTTACGGGATGGGTCAGATGATCTGACTGTAATTGTTTTGTTTTAGTGCTTGATTGTTTACATCCTTATGATAATTAAGATATTGAAAAAGAGGACTTGTGTAATTGAACAACACTCACGTTAACACTCACGTTACAGAGTATGATATGATCTTCCCGACAAAAATAAAGATTATGCAGTGGGGACATTTTATTAAATGGTAATAGAAAATGTATTGAACTCTAGTGAGCAGCTGGCAAATGATAATTTAAAAAAAAAAGTGTGTGTGTGTGTGTGTGTGAAGGAAAGAAAGAGAGAGTGAGAGTGCAAGCAGTAGAAAATGTGAAAATGAATTACTTTTAACATCCATGGATTGCTCCATTTTGTTACTTAATGGTTTTGAGACTTGGGTCAAAAAGTGGTAAGTAGCAAATGTTCCAGCTCCTTCACTAGCTGATGAGAAGACATGGGGTGGTTGCACATTCCTGCAGGATTGACGAACAAGGGCAACAGGTTTTTTTTTTTTTTTTTAGCTCCCTTTGAGCTTTACAATCTGGACTAGGTTATTTTTGCTCATTTCAGTATTAAAATGACTTGATTTTTTTCAACCACATCAAACTCCCATGAATAAATGTTATTCAATTATTTAAAGGTGCAATATGTAGGATTAATTGGATCTATTAGCAGAAATGGAATATAATATTCATAAGTACGTCCTTATTAGTGTATAATTAGCTGTAACTCTGAATCGTTGTGTTTGCGTAAGTTTAGAACGAGCCCTTTATACCTACACAGGGGGCGGGTCCACCTCTACGGATCCGCCACGTCGCGGCGCTACAGGAGCCCGGAACGGACAAACCTCTAGAGGGCGCCTTTCACGTTTCACGTTTTTACAAGCATCAGCGTGAATCCGGAAGGAAGCGCCGGAAGGACGACAAAGAAGAAAGAAAGACGAGGAAGAAGAAAAAAGAGGAATTAGTGTTTGCTGGTGCTGGAGAACAAGTTTAAGATCCCAAATTGTGAAAAATGGAGGATCATACTTATTATTTAGCACAGAAAAATTGAAGGGAGTGTGAATGTAGGCAATTGGAAGTACGGAAACACACTTGGGGAGGGAGGGGTAAGAGAGGGGGGTTCAGGAGGCAGAATCCTACATAGTGGAGCTTTAATAGTCCACTATCGAGCTAAATAGTACGATATAGAGTCATTTCAACGAAGTAAATTCCACATGCTTACTTTAATTCTTTTCAAATTAAAGTAGTGGGCTCACACCCCTTCCCTTTACCATCGCCCTGCTCACCAGCATCTAAACACAGAGTCACAATATTCTCCACACAGAAACCCAATAGCGTCCTGACTGATCTTATAACAGATGTGTGCAGATAAAGTAATTCATTCGTGTATATTGAATTGAAAATATCCGATATGCCGATTTCCGTTCCACATTAATATTATGATATGTTAACAAAGTACCATAAGGTTCTCTAACGCTAATGCTCAATGATCAGGCATTTAATGAAATGAAATGTGACACCATCAGCATTCAAGCAGGACATCAGGGGTAAAACATCAGTGACATGTCGGGTTCCACTGGGGCAGCACTTTCATGTTTTTTAAGTAGCCATTTTACCAAGTATTCCCTCATCATCAATGGATGGCCCGTGCTATCTAATTTTCCTGTCTACAGCAAAGACGTTTGTTCAGTGACACGTTTCGTTTAGGCCAGATCATTTTGTCCTGCAAGGACAATTTTCTAGTGGCCTCGGTTTCCACCAGCGATTGTATCACCAGGGGAACAGCTCCTCCATGCTGACTTCAAAGCAGAGATGCTTCAATTCACAGCTGATTTGTTAGGGAGAATGCAGAGTGCATTTGCATACCTGTGGCGTTTATAGCAGGTGCGTAGGGGGGGGAAATCTATTAAAGGAAACTTCCACCTCATGGTTCCTTTCAGCTGCATGATGAGTCTTCAACTTTTCAGCCAGTGTTTTCATGGATGTGATTCAGAATAGCGTCGGAGCCGACGATGAGCAAAGTGGCCGCTTTGTGTTAGCATCTTTAAAACCTTTGTAGTTTCTAGTTTCACATGAATTGCACAGGATTTCAATCCAACACGTGTGTACGCTTGCATATGAATTACGGTGCCTAATTAGTATCTTATGTAAATACACATGTGTTTCAACTTCAGCTTTGGCTCGTGTAAGCACACAGGTGTATTTTACCAGCAAGCAGAACATTCTCTATCAGGTAATTACACAGGTTGAGGGTAATTACATTTGTATGAGCTGCTGTTTTTCCAATAAGATGTTTTGTTTGTTACAGGATGTGCATAATTACCCTAGTAATGAGGGTATTTACATTTCAACTGCTCTGGAAATGTCAACTTACTTAACACTTAGCTAGCTGTACTGTTTGTGGAACACAGTAACACAACCAAAAGATCTAAACCAATCTGTAATTTGACAAAGCAAACACATAGGGATTTGAATTTCTGTACCATTGTGCTGTCTATGTGAGGAATAACTAACATGTTGTACTTAACGTAGTCGGTATGCAGGTACTAAAAAATTGTAGGTTTGTTTATCATTTTTGCCAGGTAGCCAAGTTACACAAGCAGTGCGGCTAGATATGGTGTAGGTCAGATGAGGTTTGTTGGGGAGTGGCAGGGTAAGCGCTTTCATGGTACAACATTGGTTTTAATTCTGTGTTAGTGATTAGAGTTCAAATCTCAGTGTCTGAAATCCACAGCTGGGCCCTTCAGCAAAACCCCTAACCCTCAAGCGTCCAGCTCAATTGTGAGTCATTTTGGATAAAAATAAATAAAAGAAAATGTGATTATGTATATCCTGCTACAGGAAGAAACTGCGGATCATACAAATACAATAACCCTCGACCTCTCAGACGTGTAATTACTGTACATGGGGAAAATGGCTGAGTAGTTTTGTTATTTTTTTCAGAGTCAAAAACGTTTCCCTCAAAAGTAGTCTTTTTTTTGCTCTATTTTGAGGGAACAGAGTAAAATGTGTTAGTAAAATGGGAGAAAATTACAGGAAGCAAATGTTATCTGCATAGAATCAAATTTTCTTCAATCTGAGTAAATTTCACTCTGGCAAATTTACTGTTCTGAGACAGAACGTGCTGTCACAATTATCTAGATATTCTGCCAAAACTAAAGCGGATTTAAACTGTGTCACTGTAGTGAAACTGGAGCAGTGTATAAATCTTCAGCAGTTACAGTATAGTTGCATATACAAATTATGTAAACGATATCTATGCTAGGTAAAAAATCAAACACAAATGTATTGTTTAGAATTGACAGATAATATTTTGAATAGGAAGCCTATTGTTCATTATTCACACGAAGCTCACAGGACAAAGGAAGAAAATATTGTGGCAAGGTACAAACAAAAATAAAACTGTTTTTTTTTAAAAAAAAAAACAGACCCACGCATATCTCTAGTTGAGACCAATTTTGAAGCTGAGGTTGAGGAACTGTCAGAGCCAGAAGTCACGGATTATGCAGAAAATGCCTGCATTTCTACCTGTTTTTCAGTGAATGCAATGATTTTCAAATCCTTTTTGACTTATATTCAATTGAATACAATATAAAGACAAGATATTTACTGATCGAACTGATAAACTTTATTGTTTTTTGTGACTATACACTATAATATACACCAAAGAAATTGGGATGAGGCAACAAAAGACTGGGAAATTTGTGGAATGTGGAAGGCTGTGGTAACTTGTACATCTGTGATATTATGGAGGTGTGTTAGTGCCCATGGCAGGGGTAACTTGTACATCTGTGATATTATGGGGGTGTGTTAGTGCCCATGGCAGGGGTAACTTGTACATCTGTGATATTATGGGGGTGTGTTAGTGCCCATGGCAGGGG
>JAQQZR010000023.1:28785182-28796662 GCA_030068235.1 Notoglanidium macrostoma
GCAGGGGTAACTTGTACATCTGTGATGGCATGGGGGTGTGTTAGTGCCCATGGCAGGGGTAACTTGTACATCTGTGATGGCATGGGGGTGTGTTAGTGCCCATGGCAGGGGTAACTTGTACATCTGTGATGGCATGGGGGTGTGTTAGTGCCCATGGCAGGGGTAACTTGTACATCTGTGATGGCATGGGGGTGTGTTAGTGCCCATGGCAGGGGTAACTTGTACATCTGTGAAGGCACCATTAATGCTGAAAGGTACGTCCAGGTTTTGGAGCAGCATATGTTACCATCCTGACGACGTCTTTTTCAAGGCCGTATATTTACAGGAAACAATAAACTTAATAATCCATTTCAACAGTAAATATCTTGTTTGTTATATTGTATTCAACTGAATATAGGTTGAAAATGACTTGCGAATCACTGAATTCAGTTTTTCTTTATGTTTTACACAGCGTCCCAATATTTCTGGAATTAATTAGGTTATTGAGTTCTTATTGAGGAAACCTTATTAAACAGCACGGTAAGTTACTCCTTGGCAGACGAAGTTCAGTCAGCAGAAATGATCCGACTCAGACGGTGCGCGCTCAATCCATATACATTAACCTCTGGAGCCGCTGCTCAAAGGTGTGAACGCGCTGTTATTTTAAACCTTCACTGATATTTACAGAGCGTTAACATGTCTCAGTAGAATTCAGGGGGTTTATTCATTAGTCAAGAGCTAATAATGAGATCATTTCCTAGCTCACTAACAGAACGCACCGGATCAGCTCAAGCTGAAAATTCTGAGTATCGGCTTTCCCTTTGGGTTTTTTTTTTATTTACTACGTTACACTTTCCGAGCTCACGAAAACAGATCAAATCATGTTTAATTTAAGTTTAGGCTGATAACATAGTCGTTGAGGAAAACTTGCTAGACCTTTAAATCAATGAGGCATTATGTAAGGGTTCCTCTGTGCGGCGTCTGTATGTGTCTGTATGAGCGCGTGTTATTGATTACTCTCTAGTGCGTGCTCTCCGAATCATTAACTTACACACTGACATCGTTTACAAGTCATTCTAGCAGAACAGCTGAGTAAAAGGGAAACTCTGCGTGCCCGGTTAACAAATGAAAACCACACCGACGCATCAACAAGGCTATTTGGAGAGAACCCGAGCCAGGCTTTAATGTAGTTCGCATGTTACTCTTATCTCGTCATGTCTACCTCTCACCCAACGTGCTCATCTTCCCCTCATTTTAATAACATGCTACTTCAGCCTTTCAGCTAAGGAATGGAGATGCTGACAAGTTAATGTGCTCCCAATAATTCTCTTAAATTGTTCTGTTCCCTTGCAGCTTTAAAAACCCTCTGAAATCTATTAAGCCATGTCCTTATAACATTTTGTCCTTAAATATTAGTTAGTCGTACTTCAAATTTCTATTTCAAAAGCAGCAAGAGTACAGTATACGGAAGCCATGATGCACGCTAGCCTAATTGTTTGTTCTTCAATATCGTACCACATTCTTGCATATTAATGTCAATATAATGGTTTCGTCATGCTCACTGTCTTGTAATGCTCACGCTTGCATCTCGACATTTCCTCCTCTGGATACAAGTAAAAGAGGACTCTTTCTGTTAAATTTTAGCAAGCAGTGTACAAGCTATCCAAATAAAATAACTCCACAACAGATGTCATGACACACGGAAAGCCTCAGGCGATAACCAGAAAACACTAGAAGCTCAGGAACACTAGTAAGAGCTGAGAAAACAATATTGGAAACAGATGAGTATCCCTATCAACTCTTGACTTGTGAACAGGTGCAGTGGAAGACGAGAGGGAGAAACTAAAGAAGAAATAGACCAATCACAGCAAGCGAGCTGAGACTCTGTAACACCTGTTCATTGTTTGATAAATAGAAAAGTGAATCAGTGAATGTCAGCTGATTACTGAGCACCATTTGAAAACCTCATTACATGCAAGCCAACACTTCCTGATACAACGACAGGGAGAACAAAATGAAAAGACACGAAGTGTCTCAGAGAGGTGTCTTTAAATCGTAAACATGCCATTAATTAGCATTTTTAATAATGCATCTGTATTTCCACATTTTGTTTTCTTTTTGACGTTCGAATCAATCAGTTAATGAATAAGGTATCAAGGCGTCCTCGGATTTATGCAAATACATGGAGCGAAAATCGAGAGGTTTGATGAATATTTCATATAGGTTTTGTGTCATCAGTGGAAGTGGAGCCGTCTGGGTGAAGCTATTTTTGCTACATGAACTGATGACAAAGATGATTTCTGAATTCTAGTTAAAGGTATCAATCAGGCAGAGCTCTTTGAAAAAACTTGAGTTGGGTTTCCATTGCAGTTCTGCACAAAACAGAAGGGACTGTTTCACAACACGATTGCAAAATGTAAAAAAAAATAATAATAATAATGTTATGTTGGTCTTTAATGATTTGTTGTTGTACAGTATGAGTGCTCTTATTTCCATGTTATTATTTATATTATAGTGCTTATAATGATCATTTTATTAGTCTAGTATCATATGATTTAGACTGTTTATTAAGGGGTGGAGTCAGGTGAGGTCACTGGCTATTAGGAAGTAGATAGAGGCGAGGAAAATAGACTGTGGAAATGTAGGAATGTAAAAACTTACTGTGGAAACAATCAGCACTTTACGTGCTGCATGAATTTTTAATGTCCTGTGATCTTTACTGCTATGTTTTCTAAATATAAACAAAGTGGATCAATCACAATCGACCACGTTAGGTGCTCCATCAGACACGCGGACAGTTTACAGCCTTACCATGGATATTAAAAATCTTCTTGTCTCCCTGAGCGGGTTTTATAGAATGAGACATTTCCATCCATCCATCCATTATCCATACCGCTTATCCGTCAGGGTCATGTGGAACCTGGAGCCAATCCCAGCTGACCTGGGGCGAGAGGCGGGGTGCAGCCTGGGCGGGTCACCAATCGATCGCAGCGCTAACACAGAGACAGATTCACTCTCACATTCACACGATTTCGAGTAGCCAGTTGACCTAATCTGCATGTCTTTGTGTTGGGGGAGGAAACTGGAGCACCCTGAGGAAACCCACGCAGGCACCACCATTGCAGTCCCTTGAGACATTTCCATTTAGTAAAAAAGAGCCTATTAGTAGTAGTATTCTCAACAGCAATCATACATTTATATAGCGTATGTTATACGTTACAGTGATATTAACATGCGTTTAGCAATAAGCATCGTCTAGTGGAGATAATAATAGTGACAATATACTGTACATATTACTACACTTACTGTACACAAATGAATAAACATATTCTATAAAGATGTGAATCATGATAAAGAATTAATTTGCCAAAGAATGGCCGTAGTATGGCTTTCATTACAGCAGTCCCACTGTGCTGTAGGGCTATAAGGCTATATCTTTTCATTTGCAGGATCGATACAGCAATCTGAGTAGTTCTATAAAGCAGTTGTTCTATTTTCTACAAAAGAGAAAAAACTCTCAATCCGCTCCACGCCCACCTCTCTTCAAGGATGCATTCGATACACAAGTTCCAACCTGTCTGCTTGATTTGTACTGACAAGTCACTTCATGCAAGCGCATTAGTCTCCCGAGCCAGCAGGAGGAACAGTAATTCATTACCAATGGACACGTTTTATTAGGGGTGGAGATACGTAGGCGATACGCAGAGACTATTAAACATGATAAATTAATGTTCTCAGCTGATGTTCATAGCCATGCTGGGGTTTTTTTTAAATATACAGATGGTAAGCTTAGTGTAGTGCAGGGGAATTATTGATCATAATCACATGGCTGGTGCAATTACAAGTTAAAGGGGACAGTTGTAACTTCAGACGGAAGCTGCAAAGCGGCCTTATCAAACAGCATGAACGATTACGGAGAGCCGGAAAATGTATAAACTGACATGTTGGGACTTTCAGTGTGATGACTCGTCTGCATACACCGAAGAATTTCCCGTGAAATGCTCCACATCGTATAATACAGATAAATGATGTTTGGCTCCAAATGACTTCAATTAGGCACTTGCACAATGAGCGATGAAAGTCCTAGATTTATGTTCAATGCGGTTTTCAATATAAAACCTCAGAATGCGATGGATCTAAGGAAATCCTGTTGGAAATGTTATGATAAATTAGGTTCAGCTCTTGAGTTTGCTGGCTCATAAGAGCCATGATGAAGAGCAAGTCTGCGCTATACAGCGTCTCCTAATTTATCACTGGCAAAACACATAGCAGGGCTTTGAAGGGGTTTTCAGCACGGCATTGTTGCCTATATGAATTATGCACATGTGTACACTGAAGAGGACGTAGGGATTTTGTAAATCGGTAGAAAAAAATTGACCTGGAATGACAAGGGCTGTGTCTTCTTTGTGCCGAAGCCGTAAGAGGTCAATAGATCTTGCCAGCAAAGCTGGCGCTTTTAATCCTGTCCATGATAAAAGTGTTCCTTAAGGACGTCCAAATAAAAACACTGAATATGAATAAATATAAAACAGTTATTATTACACTGTTAGTGAAAGTATAATATTATATGCATGTCCTGATATTGCCAAGTGGCGCATGTTCTAGGATCCATTTAAGAAGGACTACCTCTAACAAATCACTGTTTAAGGTTCAAGTCATTCTGATTTCCAGCCACTTTGACCATACTGCATTATACTGGTTAATTAGCAGCGCGGAAAAGCATTAATGGTCCTGATTTTAATATCAATATTTAGAACTTACCTTCTCCAGGTTGGTTCATTAGACTAATTTAATTACGTCTGTGCCATTTCGGAAGGGAGTAAATTAGAGCATGGAAAATCACGATGGCACTTTAGGACAGCTACAAACAGGCGAAATCAAACATGACTTTCCTGCTCAGTGGGCACATTAAATTGACAGATTTACCCTCCTCCTGTCAGACATGCTCAGGAAACTAAATACACTCAAGAAAATTGTGGCTCAGACAACAGCGTGTTCAGCTTAGCGGAGAATCTCTTCAACACAGACCTGGGACTAAAGCAAACACAGCAAGGGACTGCCACACTGATCTCTGAGCAACAGTATACTACTGTACCACACTCATGCACTGACGGGCTGATAGCGTCGTAACTCCAACGCTGCTGCAAAATGGAGCATTACAGGGGGAAAGAAAAGAGCTCAATCTGCAACGTAACAGAAATTCAGCACGTCGCAGCAGGGAAGATTCACAAAGATACAAATTCACTACGCGCAGTTATAGAAAACCTGCCCAAACGGACTTGACTTGAATTCATTAATCCATAAAGAAAGGCCAATCAAATCCAACAGATCATTCTGTAACTCCGCTCCAACACCTCCGTCCACGATAAAATTACATCAAGTATTACATAACTATAATCAAAGCTACAAAGTGGGCCAAAGGTAATATTTCTCAGATATTAAATCTACAGATTTCATGAATATTAACAGAACCATCCGAGTCAGCTAGTCATTTAATTCATTTAAAAAGGGCAATGACTGAAAATGGACTTTAAACTTTTCAATTACCGGGTTCATCAGACATACAACTTGGGGAGTAAGGATCAAAGTGTTAAAAAAAAAAAACCTGAATTACAATGTTCTGCCTGGAGTGTCAAGTTTATTACACAGTGTTGGAGTTGGAGACACGAGCATGAGTTGAGGATCTATGAGATGTACAGACTGTAACATATAGACAGTATGTCGGTAGGTGGGTTATGAGTCACTAAGGTTGAGCCCAAATGAGGACAGAATAAGTCATGTTTAAAAAAATTCCCTGCAAAAAATTCAATCATAGCTCTCACCATTGTGATAAATCTTCTGTTGCTATGTTGGTACGGCCCCGAGGTCGGGTCAACTGCTCCATCAGATTTTCAAGTGATGCTGTCAATCGTCAGAATTATGCAGTGATATATATTTGATCATGTCCTGTACAGTAACAAACTCTGTAACAAACATGCATTCATGGTTCAGGATCTTGTCAGAATATACAGTATATATATATACAAAATGGGCAAAGCAGGAAGTGCAGGCATAAAAGTAGTAGAAACAAAGAAGACTTTACGAAGTGCAGATGCTGAATGTGAAATATAAAGGACCGAGTTCTGATTAGCACACGAAGAAGCCGAGGTGAAGACAGACAGGAAGTGGACCAGCGATAGACTATACTTCGGCTAATCAAAAAATAGTTTCATGTCTGATATAATGCACTACAAAGGAAGTAAAATCCATTATTATAAGCCAAACTATATGGAAATCTTACATTTTGATTCAGCATGATTAACATGCTAATAAGCTTAACATGCATAATAAATGCTAATAATGAAGCTAGCACACTATGCTAATATTGATATGTTCGGTAGTCTATATCTAAACTAATCTACAGCAAGCTTCTGAGGTGGTGAAATGAAAGCCAGCAACATTAGCATGCACTACAAATTCAAGACATCTGCCAGCAATTATAACCTTCAGCTGTGAAGATGAATAAAGATGACATGTCAAATATTCAGTCATTGCCTGGGTCTTTGGTTAACTGCTGTGACTGACTTGGCTACATGAAAACTCAATAATGTGATGGAGAGGCAATTTGCTGCAGCTCTCCATTTTTCTCTATGACCTTTTCCCAGATGTGTGTAATGTATGTGTGTGTCTCCCGGTGCGGTAAATAATGCTGCAGCAGGAGGCTCTAGGACCTGTCAGTTCACCTGTGCTCAGCACCGACCCCACACCACCCAGTCATCAACATGGGAAGGGGAGATTGATGCCCGAATTCGCCTGGTTTCGCCCAAAAAAAACCATCTCTCTGGTTGCAGAAAATATGGAAACCATTATCCCCCCTCCCAAATAATGCCAAGGTATTCCACTGGATTCATCAAGGAAAGCTGATGGATGGAGGACATTTTGATGTTCACGCACTGACGTAGAGCAATAAGCATTATCGTTGTGAATGGATGTAGGACATTTGATGAAATAGTATAACCACTATATAGATACATTTATATTATTGGAACAGACAGGACTTTGTTTATGCATCTTCGAAATGGCAGTATCTTACTTTGGAGTTTAATATTTTCAGAATATTTTATCCGTCTCAGGTTGAATTCTAATATGCACCAAATCAATCTCCGACAAGGACTAAAGTAAGCTTATGAATAATTGATGAAACGTCAGCTAAAGAACTGCAAAGTTGAAAACCTTAAGATGAGCTCTTGTGTCAGGAAGATTAAACTGAAACTGACCACATTTTGGTGTTGTAGGTGTGGAATCCATCCTGGTTATTTCTATTCTTGTTCTATTAACAGCTCTCACGCCCACACGAGATCATTGATAAGGCCAATTCAGTGGTTAAAAAGTCCATTAATGAAGGACACACAGTCCAAACCTGCTAATTCCTTTGCCCTATTCAATGAACTTGCCGTGCGGCCGGGTGCCTTATCCTCTAAGAATAGCAGACGCCAGAGATGAGAAGCTGCAGCTGTTCTTTCTGAATCTCATTTACCTGCTGTCATGTCCCTGCTCTGAGACCACACCAGTAATTAACAGAGGCCTTTTTTTCTCAGGCATCATCTGAGCCACCCATCCAGCCGCTTTCTGAATAGACAGCAGAACGGGTGAGACAGACAGCAGTTGTTCTCAAGAGAGCGCTTAGTTTTTCGGAAAGACTGCTGAAAAATTGAAGAGAGCGTGGCCGCAAGTTTGGAGGAGAGAATTAAAAGCAGCTATGGAGAGAGGAGCCAGGAGGAGTGTTGTTTTATTATTCATCGATTGATTTTAGGCCTCTGCATGCGTTGGCTGAGGCTCTCGGATGACTTCCTGCTCTTAAAAGCTAAAAATGCGCTGCAGCCTTTTTAATTGATGAAATACATTCTTCATAGAATATAATCAGATGCAAGCCAAAAATTAATAGCATCATCTGATTTGGAGGGCTGAGCTCTGGGCCCTGTGCTATTTTCTTGTCTGTTCTGATCTTTTATATGGCGTGAAATATAAATGTCTGGTCATGTTAAGTATTCTGATTTATTTCAGAACTCTTTAGCTGACATTGCTTCAGAAATTGAAAGGTCCCTTTTTACTTCGGAAGTGAAGCCTTTGTGTATCTGTGTCATGACATAGAGAGGAGCTTTGTGTGTAAACATGACATCCAGAAGCACACTGATGGGTTAACGTGGCCACATACGTGTGGTGTTTAAAGGTAGGGTCAAAATATTAGTTAATGTTTCAATGGCAGGGCCTGGTGCTGATCTGTTGATCGGTTGAGGTGAGGAAGTGGATCTAGTCGTGTACCGAGAAACACTGCAATGAAACACATGACCTTAATTCTACAGGGTTCATTAAGGGTTTCCGAGTACTACAGGCAATATAATTCTTCTGCCTGACTGCCAGCCTGGCATCAATCCAATGCAGCACTATAATGAGCAAAAAGCACCTAAAAAAGTGCTGATGTGAAGCAAGATAATGGATAGAGAGAAGGGTTGAGAGTATCAGAGCTAGTGGAGTATTCCCACTTGCTCATTTCCGGGCCAAGTACAAATAGCAAAGTCATTACCTTGTGGTACCCCAAAGGGGTAACGTGTAAAAGGTTCCCGCTCCATCACTCAGCACTCATGAATCCTGCCAATATCCATTTTTTATTGATAATGAGAATCACTTACAGTATAAATAGCGCTCCCTAGTGGGGATGAGAATCCTTCAAGGGCTGACACTGTCCTTTATTGAGGATTAGATTCATAAGTCCTGTCACTGCTCAAAATGATATCGGAATCACATAATACATCCGCTGCTATTAAGCAACATTAGATTCTGTAAAAACTGTCTAAGGTAGTAGATCAGCTCCATGTCAGTGCTTGTCCACAAGGGGCACTGGTCGTTGTAAAGCTCAGGAAGTATCCATAGCATTCGCAACATGGCACCTAATTGAACAAGGCACCTCTTGATCTCTGTTAAACACATGCTTCCACAATCAGGTCCTTTACACAATGGTCTAAACAGTTCTTAGACAGCAGAATGCTTTGATGGTGCTCCCCAAAGCGAACAATCAGCTGGTCCCCATTGAGCCCTCACTGGACACGGTGGACACTGGCCTGGGAACATTCTCATCTGTGTGTTCAGATAGGTGGATGGATATTTATTTATATACCGAACTGTTAATATCTTTGGCAGGAATCCTGGGTTAAGCCACAACGTGACATTTGTAGACCTAGAAGGGGATGCTTCTAGCCAACTCTGCAGAAGACTCCAAAATATCATTCATGCTTCAAAATATGGGATTTATGCCCAGCGTTTTTTGTGCCATAATGAGAAAACTTTCCACTTGCTTGCATCCAACCAGGCATACACAAAGCATGCACACTCTGACCCTCTGCCAACATATCAGTATGTTGGGGTTGCTCCCAGAGGCCAAACGCATAATTTCAAGGTGTGTGGTTTGCTGTGCAACACTGACCTGTTTATCTGGGATTGCAGGTCACGTCTGATGGGTAGCAGGAACAGGGGGCTTTTCAGAATGAGGCTACCAACACACATTTGACAATACATTGTCTATCGGATGTGCTGTCGTGTCATGCACGGCAGTAGTAGCAACTAAAAACTTTAGATGTGTGTACCAACTCATTCTGAGCTAAAGCGTTTTCCTCTTCATGTTCTCCAAGACACATGAATGTGCAGCTCGTGCTACATGACAACTAAAAACATTCAGATAAACGCATTACCTGCCCTCTGCCCATGATTGGTAAGTGATGACTTCTAAGTCTGTAGATTTCAGTCTTTTTCCAGATTGGAAAGGATGTGATTAGCAAGTTTAATATACACCGTTATCTTGTTAGCTATGTAACTAGATAGGTTGGTAATGTGTCTTTGGAGTGCATTTAGACTAAAAATTCAGTTATAGAGTCTAAAGATAAATTTTTGGACTAACCGTAGGGTGTGCAGTGGTTAGCGCCGTCGCCTCACGGCAAGAAGGTTCTTTCTGCGTGGAGTTTGCATCTTCTCAACATGCCTGCATGGGTTTCCTTCGGGTACTCTGGTTTCCTTGCACAGCCTAAAGACATGGTCGACTGGCTACTCTGAATGGCTGGTCGGTTCGTCAATGTGTTAGCTCGGTGTGACCTGCCCAGGCTGCACCCCGCCTCTCGCCCCAAGTCAGCTGGGATTGGCTCCAGCTTCCTGATGGATAAGCGGTATAGATAATGGATGGATGGAACTGTTTCATTTAATAAAACCTGCTCAGGGAGACAAGAAGAAGCCAAGGACCACCACTGTGCTTCATTTTTATTATCCATGGTAAGGCTGTAAACTGTCAGCGTGTCTGATGGAACAACTAACGTGGTCGATTGTGATTGATCAACCTTGTTTATATTTAGAAAAGATAGCAGTAAAGTAGGGATTGGCTCCAGGTTCCCCCGTGACCCTGACAGATAAACGGTATAGATAATGGATGGCTGGGCTAATCTTAGTAGCCTTAGATAGTAACCTATAGCACAAGTGTGATAGCATCTTGACTTAATTTTTTTGACTTCATTTTGATAGCATCTTGACTTGATCTTCTGCTCTGGATTCACTCCAGCCAACATCGAACAGGGGACTGTTAGAATTTGAGCTCACAACTATCAGGTCACAGGAGCAGATAACTGGTAAACCAACTCATTTTATATGGCAAAAACACATTCATGGATTCACACATGCTTCCTGCCAAATGCTTTTCACTTTCAGTGGCACTACCATCTAAACTCTAATATAAGAAACAAACATGTATAATTTGGATGTACTTGTTACTTTGCCTTTACAAAATGCACATGTAGGAAAGTACTAGCAGATATAACAAGAGTGATTAACAAAATCCACTAGGATATGCCTGCATGATTGTGCCACATACTGTATATTGCAAAGCCTTATGCACATTTGTTTACCTTTGCTCTAAAAGTGCTTGTTTGTTAATCAAATTGACTTGTCGAGTACTTTAACTCAGGAGTTAAAAGGGAACTCGAGAGGTGGGGGAAAGCCGTGTGACAATGTCTTACATCATCATTATCATTATCATCACCATTATGCCTTTCTGTGATTTCCATTTGCATTAAATTATAGTACTGGAGCTAAGCGCCACTTGTCATTTACATAAACCAAAAGGTGACGGCGCTCCCTTCTAATTTAACCCCGGCTTTAAGTCAATATACAGCATTTGTTAATTAAAGATTTGAAGGCCACTTGACCATCACATGTACATTAAAACATTTGGAAAATGTGCCACAAGAGATAAACATAAAATAATTGTAAAATAATAATAATAATAATAATACTAATAATACTAATATTAATAATTTGATTAGAGAGCTAAATTTCCATCTTGGTCTTTCATTCCATTGTAAATCTAGCTTTTTTTTTTGCAGGTCGCCAGTCCGCCATAGGGCCAACACAGCCACACACGCTCGCATTCACACCTATGGGCAATTTAGAGTTGACCTAATCTGCATGTCTTTGGACTGTGGGAG
>JAQQZR010000023.1:28828730-28851953 GCA_030068235.1 Notoglanidium macrostoma
CGCTGATGTTGGGATGTCGACGAGGCTCCAGTTCATCCCAAAGGTGTTCAGTGGGGTTGAGGTCAGGGCTCCGTGCAGGACACGCTTTCACTCTGATGGTTATAAACTATGTTTTCATGGAGCTGCTTTGATGTTCATACAGGAATAGGTTTGTGCCATTTATTTCCAGGGAAGGGAAATTGTAATGCTAGAGCACACAAACACATCTTATAAAGTTTGGGGAAGAACCACGTGTGTGTGTGTGTGTGTGTGTGCATAATAATAATCATAATCAATAATAATCAAAATAATAATAATCGAACATTTGACAGACAGGTGCGTTTATTTACTCCTGTGTACACTACAGGCGCCCTAGTGTCACGTGACTCACGGCCAGTCGACCCGATTAGGTCACGTGATCCGGTAACGTGCGCTTGTGTGACGGGTTTGTACCTGGTTTGGGGCGCTCGTGACAAAGTTTAGGGACGTTTTACAAAAGGACAAAGAGAAGTTTTTGGTTTTTTTTGCTTTATGGTTTATGATACGATAAGCGTTTTGTACATTTGAGGTGTGTGTGTGGGGCTCGAAGCGGACTGCGTTGTGTTTGACTCACCGGTGGACTATAATGAGGAAGTGCGTCTGTCAGTAGAAAGCATTTCCGCCGATGGCAACTTTTAACGCCGCACTTCTCTTCAAAACGCGTTTAATTGGCTGAAAGTGTGTGATCTCGGGTTTGAAAGTGAGGTCGGGGGGATTAAACGCTTTAACGTCATTACTGGCAGTGAGAGAAGGGGTCCAGGCGGCTGCGCGCGCGCCTCCTGCTCAGGGTAAGTTGCCCCTCGACCTGTTTACAACCTGGTTTAGTTCTTTTTCTTCTTATATTTTTAACACATTTTCCACTTTTCACATCATCCTTAACCTTGCTCCTCCAAAATGACCGTATTTCTGTGGTAATACTTAAAAGAAAAGACACTCCACCTATTTAATTTGCCACAGTGTAGCTCAGCTTAGTCTTCATGTTTTTGGTTGTTAGTATTTTGTTTGTATGGAATAATTTTGTTTAAATACTTTACTAGCCCGGTAACCTAGTGGTGAAAGCAGCTGGTAAAGCCGGTTTGTTGCTGGTGGAGGGTGCTGTCCTGCCCAAGCCTTCTCCGAGCACCGAGAACCGGAGAGTACACTTCCTGAACATGGACAAGACCTTCCTTTCCTAGATGAATGAATTTGATGATTAAATCCAATCCAGAAGGTTGACAGTCCTACAGGAAGGAATGCTGCTCCTGCTCAAACGTAATTAATTGGCACATGACAAATACTGTACACGTACACAGGAGTTTGAGATTACAAGAATAAACAAGTCCTCACTAATGACCCCGTTCCACCCAGAATGTGCGTTACGCATGTGCTGTGTGGTAGTTATGTTTCCGTGTTTGTTTTAAATCAACTAAACCTCACTATATTCATCGGTTATTGTTTGTCAGTTGGTTGGCGCGTTGTCGAGGGTGGAGGAAAAGGCCATTCTTCTGACCGCAGACTTTGCACCCTACGCTGAGGCAGAGTAACTCCATTTTAATCTGTATTTATGGCAAAGTGGAAACATGAAAAGGAAGTTCCTTACAAGCACCACTGACAGGCGGCCATGATCAGGTGAAGTCTGTAGTATAAAAACTAGTCACCTCGTATTCATTTGCAAGCCGTTCTGGAGCCCGCTCTGATCCTTTAAAAATTAAAAAGTGTGTGTATATATATATATATATATATATATATATCATTTTTATATATTTGTATGCACTTTATGGCCAAAGTTTGTGGACACTTAAATATATGTTCCTTCCAAAAAGTGTTGCCGCAAAGTTCTCACAATTGTCTTCATATTCTGTAACATTACAGTTTCCCTTCACTGGAACTAAGAACCCTGGTCCACCAAGTCAGTTCAAGGCCTATTTGGAGCTGGTTATCTCATACAAGTTCTTCATGTTTCGACTGCCGAAGAACCGGCTCTCACCCGGGAAAACTGGTACACCAACACTTAGCTGGTCTAGAACCCAGATCTGCTTAGGGCTGGGGGTGGGGTTGTTGTTGTGCTTGGTGCTAGCGTTGTTGGGAAAGAGGAGATGTATACACACATGTACAGTGCCATAATGGCATTGCTTTCTAGTCCATGGAAAAGCAAACTGGTTCTTGGAAGGTTTGCAAATTGAACCGACTCGAGCACCAGACCAGAACTAGAACCTAGTCCACTTTGGTGGAAAGAGGCTGGGACATCTGGGATATGTTCACCCTCATCACAGACATTATGGCACTCATGCTCATGATGCATTTGGAAAAAGAACCGAAGCAGGCTACTTAATGAAATGACATGAAGTAAGATCCATTGAGAACGCTAGACTCCGTGTCGTGCTGCATTTGGCAGACATTATCACGCTTGCCAATTGAATTCAACAAGTCGCTATGTGTGGTTCTGACTCTTGCTGAGGGCTCTAGGCTCACTAACTGCGATTGCAATGATAATGCCCTTGGAATTAAGGAACTTCCAGGAGTGGGTTATCACGCCGAGTTTGAACCTAAATGCCTCAGACGGACGTATCTCCGTCTCGGGGAGAGGAGCTCGAGCTCTAGGTCCCAGGGAGATATTAAAGAGAGACCGTCACCACAGATGCCTCCTTTACTGGCTGGGAGACCGTGTACCGCGTCACTTCCTTATGATGTCATCTTATGAGCCGTACAGGATGGCGAACTGAAATGGGCCTCTATAAAGACCGCCATTTTTTTAGTAGAATTGCTATGTTTGAACCTGCAACAGTCATGTCACGGATTTATTTTTTCCCCCCTACTCAATTGACCTTGCAAGGTTCCATGAGTGAGTGTTTCATGTCATCTGTCATGGAGGCGCTCCACTTTCTAAACAGACACTGGCACAGCAGGTGATGGACAACACTGACCCCTACCATGACATGCCACTCAACATGGCGCTTCTCCTACTCATGCGCAACACTTAGAGGCACTCTGACTGCTGCTACCTGTCCACTGCCTCACGCCATGCACCTTTGGTTTAATGGTACCCTTTCCTGTGTCGTGAGTGCACCGTACCCCTCTGAACACCTTACCAGTGAGGACCAGTTCCTGTTATCCATGCTGGGTGAATTAGAAGACTGCGTCCAGGCAGCTTTTTCTCATTGGTTTGGTCCAGGCTAAGGAAATCACTGGAGCAATTCAGATGATCATATTAAGAGAGATCAAAAACCCATCTAGCACTACAGAGAGCATATCTAACAACCAGCTGAATAAGGGAAGCCCTGTGCTCGTTACACCCCTTATGAGTCGCACCAGTTTAGCCGTGTTTAATTGTGCAAGTCTCAGCTGACAGGAGTGGAATTCCTTGTGGTCTTCTGCTCTTGTAGCCCATCCACCTGAAGGTTGTAGGTTCTGTGCGTGCTGAGATGCTTTTCTGCTCACTACGGTTGTAAAGAGTGATTGAGTTACTGTAGTCTTTGTGAACTGTCCCACAGAACTGTCGCTCACTCGACGTTTTTTGTTTTTCACACCATTCGCTGTAACCTCACGAGTGTGTGTGTGTGTGTGTGTGTGTGTGTGAGAATCCCAGGAGATCAGCAGTTTCTGAAATACTCAAACCAGAACATCTGTCACGAACAACAATGTCACAGTTAAATCAAAAACAATTCCCCCATTCTGATGTTTGCTGTGAACACACTAATTTGTAGCTAATGAGCCAAAATGTAAAATACAGCATTGTTGCTTTAGTTTGTCTACATTTCAAAGTGTGTTTTTTTGGATTTTTTTTTTCCCCCTCAGATGGATGAGTTGTTGGAGAACACTGCTAACAGTACGTTGAGGATGGATTCAGACCGCAGCATTAGCGATTCAGTCTCTCGTTCACTGTTGCTGTCCAACATTTCTAACAGGCCTAACGTGACCGTAGTCGTATCGGAGAACGGGACTCTGGTGGAGGATGAGATCTTTCTGAACACGGTTGCTGCTCAGGCCCTCTCCGGGATATTTGTTTGGTCTGCGCTGCTCATCACGTGTCACCAGGTAAGTTCTCGTTTTGGGTTGTGTTTGTGTACTCCACTAAAATGTCATGTGTGTACAGCTTCAAAACAACACTGTATGCTGATGTCTAAGGAAGGATTTGAATGCTTCTCTGACCTGCATGCCAGGAAAGGCGAAAGGCAGGCCGTAGCTGAAAGTAAGTTCAGGAAAAGCAAAAACAAATAGACTAGGTGGAGGAAACATTCTTTGTGCTGCGCCGCATGGTGTCCTCTCCCTCCACCCCTGCCTCCAGGCGACGGTTCACATGGCAGCTGGTGAAATCTGAGCCACCTGTCTGAGCCATCTCCGAGTCTTTTCTCACAATAATGAATTACAGACATGATCACAAACCTGCTAGCAACTGCTAGACGTTCTACTGTATGGCCAAACGTTTGTGGATGCGTGACTATAACACTCGTGAGCATTAGTGAGGTCAGGCGCTGATGTTGGGATGTCGAGGAGGCTCCAGTTCTAGTTCATCCCAAAGGTGTTCAGTAGGGTCGAGGTCTGGAAAAGGTTACAGAACCATCTCTAAGGAGTTTGAACTCCACCAATCCACACTGAGAGGGGAAATTCAAGATCATGGGTATCCTCTGCAGGAGTGGAGACCAACATGGATCACTCCAAGAGCAAAGCGTGTAATAGTGCACGAGGTCCCAGGGTAACGTCTGAGCAACTAAAGGCCTCTCCTACATTGGCTAATGTTAATGTTCATGAGTCCACCATCAGGAGAACACTGAACAACAGCGGTGTGCATGGCAGCGCTGCAAGGAGAAAGCTAGTTTCAGTCTTTTGCAGATAGTTTGCCAAACATCTGTGTGGAGAAGCCAGAAGACTCTTTGGGGGAAAAAATGTTGTGGATGGATGAGACCAAAAATAGAATTGGGTTACAATGAGAGACGTTACGTTTGTGGAAATGAAAACCCTGTATTCCAGCATAAGAATCTTTTCCCATCTGAATCATGGAGGTGGGAGGAGCATGGCTTGGCCTTGTTTTGCTGAATCCGCTTACCGTTACTAACCCTAGGAAAGGGCTAAAATTTCTCCAAGGGCTGATCAACAGTCACCAGAAATGTTTAGCTGCAGTTTTTCATTTATAATATGTTTGTTTAATTGGTTTCTCTTTATGTACTGTTAGGATTTCTGACGTCTTAGGTCATGTTTATACAAAAAAATCCAAAGGGTTCACAACCTCGTGTGTGTGTGTGTGTGTTTTAAATTGAGATTTTGTTAGAGTAGTAGGAGTGAGAAGGAGGTTACAACGATGCCTAAAATCTCCATAGTTTTGCTGACACAGCCCGTGTGCACTTCTCTGGTTGGCTACGTGACCCATGAAAATGTAATATCAAATCCTCTCTTAAATGATGTATTCTGTAATTGGACTGCTAGAACTGTGGCGAAGGGAGACGGGGTCAGAGAATGAATTTCTTTTGTGCGGTGCCTGGAGGGCATCTGGAGGACATGTTTGATTGCCTCCGAAGTCTTTTGTCATCCCTCCAAAACGTATAATGCCTTTGACGAGCAGGAGGTTTTCGGCTACCTCATACAATGACATGTTGGTGTTGAGCCGGAAAATGAATCCCCATGAAACGCTCTCCCTTCAAAAAAAACCAAAACAAACAAAAAAAAAACCACGTCTTCAGTCTATGCAGTTTCGTTTCGTCATCTGAACCAGCAGCCAAGCAGTTTGTTCACTGCCAGCTCATCTGAGGCCTGTACAGGAGCGGTGGAAAGACTTTGCAAGGGAAATGTATGTAAATCCTGAAGACATTAAAGCCGTTTTCCACCTCAGTTCTTCATGCATGCTAAAAACATAAGGTTGAGATTGCGTTGTTCTTGCACTATTGGTTTGGCTCACCAGCATCCTCGCCATTGGCCAGTTTAGTAAGAAGCTGACTGCCCTTCGAAAACCGTCTCGTCTGTGTTCGTCTTCCGTCCGTGTCGATCTTTTCACAGATCACTTTTTAAGAAAAAAAAAATATATTTTTTTTAATCCCTCATGATTAAGTGAAAATCTTTGTTTTGTCCAAAAAAAAAAAAAAAAAAAAGATTCCACACCTGAGAAAGCCAGACTTCAATTCAATTTTTTTTTTAAATATAGTCTTGCAGTCTATAAAAAGCTCAAATCAGAAGGAAGTTTTAGGAACACTAGCCCAACATCCCAAAGTCCCACAAAGTAATTTAACATCGCTCGGCTGAACTACAAGGTCATATGCGCTCGGTTCCGTTAGCTCGTGTGCAAACAACCAACGAAGGAAAGATTTTTCTGCTCTTTGCCTGTTCTTGAATGCTGAAGAGGTGTGCGGAGTGAGATAAAAATCCAGTGTTAAGTCACTTAAACGCAATGGGAAGGAAATACTCCGAGCTGGATGGCCAGTATAGCCGACATCACAGGTGCACTATTCAACTTAAACTGCTGACGCGGGCATTTCTAAAAATGTTCCCAACATTTTCACAGGCATTCCGATGTCCTGTATGGATTTTAGTGCTTTTTTAGACCAGTGTGCTTGGAATCATTTCGAAAGGTAGCGTAGTAGATTTGGCAGCCATATTGCTCTGTCTAAAGCGCTCTGGCCATTCCATTCATTTCATTAATGAAAACTGGAGATTTGCTGACACTGGAAGTTGTAATCCATTGAGAGAAGCACAAAGCGTAATGCCAGTTGTCCGTAGACCGGGGAGTGGTGTCAACGTTGTATATGTACGCTGGTGCTTAGAGGTTTGTGAGCCCTTTATAATTTTCTGTGTCAGCATAAACGTGACCTGAAACGGCATCAGATTTTCACACAACTCCTTCTACGAGAACCCGTATACACAAACGAGACCAGAAAATTACACGTGATCATTTATTTATTAAGGAAAATGATCCAATATTACATATGAGTGACAAAAGTATGTGCACCTCTAGGATTAGCAGTTAATTTGAAAGTGAAATTGGAGGCCGGGGTTTTCAGTCAAAGGGACGACCGTCTGGTGTCGAGTGGCGTCTTGTTTTATTTAAAGAACCGAGAACTTTCCAAATCTGATCTTCACAATAGGTTTGTGGAAGTGTATCACGGCACGAACGAAGGAGATTTCTGAGGACCTCGGTAAAAGAATTGTTGCTCACCGGGCTGGAAAAGGGTTCCGTTTGGACTTCAGACAATAAAATCGTGTAATGTACTGCTTGTGGTGTGGACTGCCTCCAACTCTGATCACAAACTCTTTAACACCAGTCCTCATAAGAAGAATTAAGAAGAAGAACAATTCTTCTAGTGAGTGGAGGGAATAATTACCCTCTCTTACTTTCAGCTCTGCCTGGTGGAGCTGCCTATTTCCGATTTCGCTACAGGAGAAACGGTCCAGATCAATCTGGAATCTGGCTCACCTTGGTTCTCTTAAGCACTTACATCACATTATCTCCACCCATGTAAAAGCCAAGCCTGAAGAGAGAAAAGAAAGAAAAAATCTTTCATGTGAGTCACAATCTGTGCAAGGAATCGTGACTATACAAAATCTCTCGCATGAAACATTCTCAAGATTTTCCAGATGCCAAACGGTGTCCTGAAATCTCCGCGTACGTTTGTGTAGTGTTTCCAAGGCCAGCACGATTTTCAAGATCATTTCTCACAGCAAAAAAGAACTGCCTTCCTACGTCGGTGTCCTACGTGTGTAATCATTAACCGCGATATCCATGTTGGGTGTGATGAAACGGCAGGTATGAGATAAGGTTAGCGCGCCGCTTCCTGTCAGGATGTTTTGCTGGAATAAATGTAGATGGATTTTTCTTCTGCTGCTTGTTTTCTTTGTTCCCTACCTCTTTTCAATTGACGGCGCTCTTCTTCTCCCACATTGATAAATGACCTGTTTGAGATATTGTATCGCGTTCTCCCACTCTGTTCCATATTAATCATTTTCATTCCCTTTTCATCACCGAGCTCCATCATCCCCACCTCAGGGGCTGTATTTTGCCTAAGGAAAAAAACTTGGAGCGAAATCTTTTTGTATTCATTGCCTGTTTTATTCAGTTCCCATAATGTCCTTAAGACGACTCAGGTTTGCTTTGGTTATTTATGATGGATAGGTTAAGGACAAGTGGGATGTTTCACAATCGGTTCTTGTTCAGTGAAGCTCATGCATATATTTTGTGTGTGTGTGTGTGTGTGTGTTAGATCTACTTGCACCTGAGGTCATACACAGTACCAAACGAGCAACGTTACATCATCCGCATCCTCTTTATCGTGCCCATTTACTCCTTTGACTCCTGGCTTAGCCTCCTCTTCATCAGCAATGACCAGTACTACGTCTACTTTGACTCCATCCGTGACTGCTATGAAGGTAGGTCCTCCCCAATTCCTCCCCCCCCCCCCAACCAGGCTATAGGTATAGACACCTGCAATGAGCTAAAATGGGTCGTAAACATCCAACTGCCCAAACTTGTTCCTCTCATCTTTCTTCATAGCATAAAGAACGAACTACAATGCAGTGCTTTCGTATCTGTTGTCATCTTTCTTTTTCTTTTTTTTTTAAACCCTCCTTTCCTCGGTTAGACAGCAGAACCGAGAGCAAGTGCATTCCAAGTTGTAAATACGCCTGTCAGTAGCATTAGTAGGTTTTATTTTATTTATTTATTATTATTTTTTTTAAATAAACCAATAGAATTTAAATGAGTTCCGTCTTTTAAGGACGTTGCACTTTGTAATATCAAACGGGCGTTTCCGTTATTCTTCTTGGCTCTGCGTAAAATATTCGTGTAGTCTGAATTTTTTAAGAAGTAGTTTGTAGTACATAAAAGCAGGAGGAACAAATGTGGAAAGGTTTCATGCAAATAACTTGGCCTCAATATATTATTAACTTTTTTTTTATTGTAATTTCATATGTAGGGATTTTTTTTTTTAGATTTACTTAATGCTGAGAGAGAGAGAGAGAGAGAGAGAGCGAGAGATTTTTCCTATGTTTAGACCTTCTTTAAATAGAAGCAGTAGATCAAGTTTGATCAAGGACAATCGTTACGGTGCACTGTGTAGGATTCAGTGGGATCTATTGGCAGAAATTGAATATAATATTCATAAGTACGTCCTCATTAGTGTGTAATAACTTGTAAATACGAACCGTTGTGTTTGCGTAAGTTTAGAGCGAGCCCTTTATACCTACACAGGGGGCGGGTCCACCTATACGGAGCCGCCATGTTGCGCCGCAAAGGTAGCCCGGAACGGACAAACCTCTAGAGGGCGCCTTCCACGTTTCACGTTTTTACGAACGGCAGCGTGAATCCGGAAGGAAGATGAAGAAGGAGAAGGACAAAGATAAAGATTTAGTAGGAAGAGGAATCAGTGTTTGCTGGAGAACAAGTCTGAGAAGCCAAATTTTTTAAATGGAGGATCGTACTTATTATTTAGCACCGAAAAATCAAGAGAGTGTGAATGTAAATAGTTGGAAGTACCTGACGGCCACCGTACGCTCTAATACACACTTGGAGAGGGAGGGGTAAGAGAGGGGGGCTCAGCGGGCGGAATACTACATAGTGGAACTTTAATGTGATCCGTATTGCATCTTAGTTTCTTACCTTTTTCTGTAAAAATGTCTGCTGATGACCTAAATGTTTTGCGTTCTGTGTTTTGGTCTCCTCAGCTTTTGTAATCTACAACTTTTTGAGCCTGTCCTTCGAGTATCTAGGAGGCGAGAGTGCCATCATGGCGGAAATACGAGGAAAACCGATTCCGTAAGTGTGTTCCTGTCCTTTCTACAGAAATAGAGACGTTCTAGTGCCGTTTGATTCCATAAGTTTACTTTGATGACTTGTGAAATGTTGCTCTATTGTCGCAATTACAATGATTTATATGGCTTATGAACATTAAGCTAGGTTAGTTAATTTGGTTTGAACTGAATTCTGCCTCATTGCGTCTTTACGCATCATCCGTCTCACCGTTGGCAAATGAATCAAACTGGAGGTGAGCTGGAGAAACCAATCCGACTGGGTCGCACACTAACTGTTTTGAAATGTTTCTCACTAAAGATTAACAACCCTACAGATGTAAGGAGGTTAAAAATATGACTTTAAGATCAAATAGTGAGTTTTACATTAATGTAATGGCATTTTGTTTCGAGAAAGTGCACAGGTTTGGGGTTTTCGTTAAGAACTACACTTCTAGACTGCCAGTGTTGCCTCATTACCTCCTTTTCTTCTTCAGCTCTGTTTGTATAAGCGCACCATCTTATCTTGGTGTACGCCACCAATGGGTTCGTTGTTTTGGTTTTTTTTTCTCAACAATCTCTTTATCATCACTTTATTCACTTTAACCAAGACATCACGGGTTTTAAATGCTGACTCGGCGCTTGCCTCACGCGCAGCTCGCGATCCTACCAAGCGTAATCTCCTCACATCGTCATGAAATTGACCTGCCTAATCGAACACACCTGGCTGCGATATCCAGGTGCTCCTGAAAGACGCTGATTAAAACCCGAACTCCGGAGGGTGGAAGATTTCTAGGGAAGCCTGGTTTAAAGCTTTTTCTTTTCCCTCCCTCCTGCTTTGTGCCTTTCTAATAATATTGCACCGAGGGCTTCTAAAAGCTCCCTGTAGCCCTCTTTACTTTAAGAAGCAAAGGAGTGCTAAAGGAACAGCTGGATTTATTCTGCTCTAATCAGAATCACTACAGTTATACACAGATGGGGACTAATTAGCATTTTGTTCGGAAGGAAATTGGCTACATCCGTGCTCATTTACAGTTAAGGGATGTGCTACATGTCCCAAACCACCATCCCGGCTTATTTGTGCCTATGATCTTTTTTTTTTATTTATTTATTTTTTTTAATTTAGCATAATAATGTGTTGGGTTTTTTCATTTGTTTTGTTCCCAATATATTTAAAGTGGGAAGTAAGGAAACGTGGTTTTAACGTTGTTTTGCCGTCTGCTTGCATAAAGGTAACGGAAAATCGATTTTCTTTAGTCGCTATTGTTGTTATTATAAAAACCAGTTTCCTTCTTTACCTTCTCACAGGCATGCACTTAAATCCTGTTCATACTCACGTCATGGCAAAGACAAAGCACAGAAGAAGCGGCCGCCTTTGGATCATCTAAACCAATGTTTCCTAGAAATCTCCCACCTCACAGAGCACCTGTCTCACTCTGTTTCTCCACAGGTCAAGCTGCATGTATGGCACCTGCTGTCTGGCTGGAATGAGTTACTCTATCGGCTTTTTAAGATTCTGCAAACAGGTTTGATGAGCACTGTGTAACGTCCGTCGTACTGTGAATATGAGCCATTTCATTTGCTACCACGATCACTGCCAATAACATCACATCCACTGCAGGTTGTAGGTCCTGTATTATGATCCACTAATTAAGTTTTGCGTGTTGTGCAATGGCTCCCTGAATTCAAATGCCATGTAATCTTCAGAGGTGGTCTGCCAGCACTCTGTGTACTAAATCATAGAGGAACAATGCAATTGGAAAATTGAAGAGGATTCATAACTATATATATATATATATATTTTTTTTTTTTTATAATTCAAATGGCAGGAACCGGTGACATTCATTTTGTTTTTCCTCCGAGCGTAAAATGAAAACAGGGCAGAAATGTTTGCCTTGGGATGCTCCGTCACCTAAACTATCATATAACCTGTTTTCTTCTAAATCATAAAGCAGCAGCCACACACTTTATTCTATTTTATTTTATTTTATTTTTTTGGTTTACTTTCCTTCAAATAACATCTAACAGAAAAAAAGCTCAAAGAAGAAAAACAATGAACACTGGGTGTGATCAAGTTGGTAATAAACACAGAGAAATAATAAGAGTTGTCAGAGTGATGCCGTCTGCAAAGGGAGCGGAGAAGCTCCCGGCACTCGGAGCAGAACGCTGATGGAAATTGGATTTGAGGGCTCCGTCTTCAAAACAGTGAATAGTCTGTGAAATGAACTTTTTAAGATAGAAAAATGGAAACCGCTAAACACATGGTTCTCTTTGGCTGGACGGCTACGTGGCCGTTTTTCAAAGCAGCTCCTTGCGAGGCGTCCAGACGTGCGCTCGGTCGACGCGTACCGAGCGAGGAGGCTTTTTTATTATTATTAGTAGTAGTTCTGCTTTTTCACCGAGTAGACTGCTTTGATTAGGGAGTTCTTTTTTTTTTTTTTTAATTCACTTGAAATTGCACACCTGCCTGCAGCATGAGGCCTGAGCTGTTAAAGCTGTGTAATTATTGCCTTGGTGCATTTTCAAATTGCACCAAGCGATACTGACCCGTAAACACCGAAACATTTTAGTGGTGTCCGTTAGAGGTGTAACGTTACGCTCCGCTCACGAGTCGATTCATGAGGCAGCCTTCACGGTTTGATTCGATCTGGTTCTCAAAATACGTTGAACTAAATTTGAATGAAGAAAATGATTTTTGTTGCTTCTGAATCATGAAGTAAAATTAAATCAATCAAAAATTCGTATGAACAGAGGTTTAATATTGTAAACAAAATGCACTACTTTTTTTTTTAATGAACAAAGTGTCTGAACTGGCGACTTTGAGAACAATTGACTAAAGCATAATGAGCTCCATAGCAGAAATAGAGCTCCAAAGTTGGCTAAAATGACCGCTTTCTGCAGCCTTTACTGTTTGAAAGCTAATAAACGCATCGTGTCACGATGTCTCGTTACACCCTTAATATTAGTATACTATTAGGGTTAGGTTTTGAACATCCTTTAAAATGGTTTCATTCAATAATTCTTAGTTCTGCTTGTCATCTAGGCCACGCTTCAGTTCTGTGTGGTGAAACCCATCATGGCCATCATCACGATCTTCCTGCAAGCCTTTGGCAAATATCACGATGGAGATTTTAAGTGAGTTTACATTCGTTCTTACATTTTACATTTATATATCACGATCCAGTGTGGTTCTACCGACGTGCTGCGTATCGTGAACCGATCAGTGTTGAGGCAAAAACAGTGGAAAACATGAACATTTCTTCTTCTAATGCACGTGTCTTGTATCCTGTAGCGTGAATGGAGGCTACCTCTACATCACGATCATCTACAATGTCTCTGTGAGTCTGGCCCTCTATGCTCTGTTCCTCTTCTTCTCCGCCACCAGTGACCTTCTGAGGCCCTTTGAACCTGTGCTGAAGTTCCTGACCATTAAATCGGTCATCTTCCTCTCGTTCTGGCAAGGTGGGTAACAGTTTCAATACAGAGGTGAAAGAAACATGACGGGAACAGACGTGGGAAACATGGAGGGCCTTTTTTTAATAAACGCTTCTAAATCCCAGCACATTAATCATCTCAAAGCGTGCACTTGAACAAGCAGATTGACTCCACCTAGAGATCGCTCCAAGTGTCCTTGAGTGGTGGGATGCTAGTAGCGGTAACAGCTGGTTACGTAATTAGTCACAGCAATCTTCATTTGTAAGGCACTCAAGACGGTGGCTGAAAAGAATAATCAATCACGGATAATCGCTCTCCGCGTAAAGCGACGTTCGTGAGGCCGTCCAGGCGTCATCACGGAGTTTCATATTCGGTACAAGCCTCTTGCTCGTAACTCCGAACTGATTTTATTTACTTTGTCTTTCCACAAGAATTTTAAACACGTCCGAATAAAGTCGGCGGGATCTGGAGTCAAATCTGAATTGAATAAAGATGTTTTAATGAGATCCCTTATGCCTTGTTTAACCCTTTCTGTTCCTGCACAGTCCATTAAAACTCCCTTCCAAATCACACGCTCTTTAGACTAGAAACTCTCGTCCTCGATCCTTAGCAACTCCCGACTTTATAAAAAATTAAAATAAAAAATAAAAAAAAAAGGTTTTTGTACAAGACCTTTTTGAGAAATATTATGTTTATTTTATAAATTAGTGGTTTTGTATTGTTTTTATATGCTCGGAAGTGATTTCTAAAATAAATAAATAAATATCTTTCCTACATAATTCAGACCTGCATGTTAACATTTTTTGAAAATGGGAAGATTTATTTTTTTATTATATGTATATTTCAAGCATACTGTGCAGCCTCATGACCAATCCGTTTACTTTTTAATATTAGACAGAATCAATATTCTTATGATTGGTGTTTTTTTTTAAAGGGAATATAAGACGCTCTGGATATGCAGATAAATAGTTTATGCGTGAAATGGTTAAACTTGTATTTAACAGGTATATGGCATGATGATGAAGAATTACTAATGACCCGTCTCTTGCACATTTTCTTCCAGGCATGATCCTGGCCATCCTGGAGCGCTGTGGCGTGATCCCAGAAGCACTAGTCATAGACGGGCACGAGGTGGGCGCAGGGACAGTCGCTGCCGGCTGGCAGAATTTCATCACTTGCATCGAAATGTTCTTCGCTGCTATTGCACTCCGTTACGCCTTCACATACGACGTATACCAGGAGAAGAAGAGCCAAGCTCCAGGTTGGCATGCTGCGCAGCAATCTGACTACCTTGCACTTGGTTTACACTTTAGCTGTTGTAAAGGAGGCTTGCCAGGCTACTTCAGAGGAGATGGGCACAGAGGAACGTTTCTCAGCGGGGTGGCCGGAGACAGCAGGAGTCAGGGTTCAGAGGAGAAGATCAGCTCTCCTCTGAGGCAGCGACAGCGCTCAAAGAAAAAGAGGCAGACATCTGTGGCTTAGCACGAGGCATAAAAAACATTTCAGTTGGGGTTAAAGATATATTGGTACCATTTTAGACACGGAGCGTTTTTTTTTTAGCTTTCAGATTCCGTCTTGGTGTACGGCTGAGGAAGCGGACAAAGAAGAAATTCCTCAAAGCTTTTGGAGAGTGGCGTCTTTTAATGTCCCCCCCCCCCCCCCCTCCCTTCATCCTGCCGAGGGGCTTTAAAAGCACTTTTGTTTAAAACCCCAGCCCTTTTTGGCAAGGATTCGGATTGTGCAGACATTTTCCATTTAATATTCTCCAATCTTAGCGCTAATGACATTGTGGCCCCTGAATGTTAAGCACTTCATTAGACATGTATTATGATTCAGGGCATTCCGCATGAAATACAGCTCAAATTCTCCATTTCATTGCTCTTCCTGCGAGGCTTTGAATGCCAATATGAAATCTCCGTGGGGAAGCCGGAGTCACTTTGTGTTCCGTAGACAATAAGGTCTGGAATATTCTTGTTGGTAAATTATTATTAGAGCTCGACTTACCAGCGCTTTGTTTAAACTCCTATTTGCCCGTGTGATGTCACCTTTAAAATCGGGCTAAACCTGGACCCTGAAGGTAATCGTTCGTCTGATCTAATGACCTTTTGTTGCTGGGGAAAAGGTCAGAAGACGAGACGTCGCTGCAGAGGAGCGTGTTTGAGTGTGCCTAAGGTTTTTTCTTTTTTTTTTTTTTTTCCGCTGAAGCTCGGTGTGTGTGCTGACCCAGACTTAACCACCTCCACGACACGTCACACCTCTTCTTCTGACCCTCAAACACACCCTGCGGGGAAACGGGGCAGTCTTCTACACAAATCTCAGGAGTGCAAGGACTCCCTGTGGTCCACTAGAGGGCAGAAGAAGTGACGGCAGGTATCCCTGTGGTAGTGATTCTCGTTCAACAGCAAGAGCGAAAGGCGCTTAGACGGAGCTCTTCATTTAAAATGAACAGCAGGCTCGCTCTGCTCTGAGCGACGTCCCTTTATAAAGCCGCAGCCGAGCCGTGCACGGAAGCAGCGAGGCGGCAGATGAGGATAGCTGGGGGTTTTTTTTGTTTTTTTTTTCCCCCTTTTTTCTTTCTCTACTCACTGAACATCTCTTGCATTAGAGAAGTGAAGCAGGAGAGTCCACATCAGGGAGCACTGGGACATGGTTCAAAAATGTTATTTTTTTCCTCTTCCCCAAGCTTCTGTTTTGAGAGCAGCCGGGTCATGGTGCGGCAGCGCTCCTGGCAGAACTTGCTCACAAAAGTGAAAATAATGCATTGTAACTCGGGCACGGCGGAACCTCATGTGACCGTGAGGACGGATTATATTTTTAGAACGGTCATGCAAAACGCAGACGTAAATCAAGTCTATTCGGGGTTTCGTTATAGCAAAAAAATAGTTTATAACGTCGTATGACTTTCAGTTGCACTCTGCTTGTTCGTGTGCCTGTGGATTATTTACACAAGATGATGTTTTCCATTGCGCTTCTTTTTTTTTTTTTTTTTCTCCCCCCACTTCTTCACCTGAAGTAGGGCTGTGTGATACGACGATATATATTGAACTCTCTTCGTTTATAGATACGTTTACTCAACTAAAAATGTTACGGGCCTGATTTCATTTTAAATAAAAAGATTTCTTCTTTGACTGTATAGTTCTCGCCATATGAAATGACCTATAGATATAGATATATGCTTTTGGTCATATTGCACAGCCCCGTTCTTGCCCCGAGATGAGTGAAAAAACATTATTTTTCTTTATAGATAACGTCGCCCCCATGCACAGCATCTCCAGCGGCCTGAAGGAGACCATCAACCCTGGAGACATGGTGCAGGACGCCATCCACAACTTCTCTCCAGCCTACCAGCAGTACACGCAGCAGTCCACACAGGAAGTGGTGCCGCCGAGCCAGAACGGCAACCTGGGCCCCGCCGTCAGCAAGAACCCCAAGAAGTCTGACAAAATCACCCTGATCGACACTGACGAGGAGTTCTAAAGAGCAGCTGTATCTGTAAGAGTGTGTGTGTGTGTGTGTGTGTGTGTGTGTGTGTGTGTGTGTGTGTGTGTGTGTGTGTGTGTGTGTGTGTGTGTGGGAACCACAGGTACAATCATCCCAGACAGATATATTCCAGATTACATAATATGCGCTTCATTTAAGGTTACATAATCCCAGATTGATCCGAGTCTTCTTAAGCCTCTCTCTTAGCAACGGGAACCTTAATAACGGACGTCTACCAAATTCCTACCAAGTGAATTCATCAGGTGATTTTAAAAAAGAAGAAAAAAAAAAAAAAGCATTGGGAGAATTAATAAACACGGCATTCATTCTACCGTCAAGAGAAAGCAGCGGTTTTCCGCAGCTCTCGCATGTCGTCGCTGATTAATGAGGATCCCGCTCTCCTTGGGATCCCGTGTGACTCCCGGTCGTGTTCCAGCACGACGTAAGTGTAAAGGAGGTGTTCAGAAAGCTCGCTCCGGCTGGAGCCGTCACTCCGCAGCGCCCCGTTTGAAGTATTCGCTTCTTCGGTCTCCTGATGAACGGAAGCGCCTCTGAAAGACGCCCCGGTTCTGGAGCGCCACACTTCAAACTGTTTACCCAGACTCTTTGAAGCACTTCATCTCTCCTGCATCAAGGACACCATGAACGGCTTAAGAGCTCCTCTTCCCTTTGTAATCTTTCTTTCCTTACACTCTTAATCCTACCTGAACAATTCAGCAGTCTTGCACTATATACGTAGAAGGAAGCTGTGTTTTTAATTGTAAATAATTTGTATATAATTAAGTTGCACAGGGGATGACTGGGAAATGCAAAGGTTAATATAAATGTTTTATTGTAAAGGAATGAGTAGTTCATATGTTGTATTATGTAACGTTATCCACCGGTGTTGCTTCACGTTCACTTGTTGTTGTTTTTTTTTCTTTAACTCCACTTCATATACGCGTTTGTTTTTTTTGTTTGTTTGTTTTTTTTAAATGAGCAGTATATTGATGGGCAAATCTTAAATGCTTTACAAGTTAAATATAGTTCTTATTCACGGCTGCAGCATCTAAACAGGATGAATCGATACGGCTGTTTAATGAAGTTCATGCAGCTCGGATTATAAAAGCACTCCAGTTCTCCTACATCCTGTTCATAAAGTATTTGGAGTGCTGCTTCTTCTTGGCATGTTCTACGCAGGCGTGTCGGATATACAGAACATCCTGTAAATGAAGTCACTGCTGTTTCTGGATTTGAATAAAACTCTTAAAGCTCACGTATGAAATAAACGAATGTACGTAAGGAAGGGAGAGTTGTCGTTCATATACCGGGTGTGTTTTTTTTGGGTTTTTTTTTTCCCCCTTAGCCCTTTACTCCATCGTGATAAACTATTATTATTACCGTGTCATAAATCATGGACACCTGTTAATTGAAGAAGCTTTATTTAAAAGTACAAAATGGACACTGCATACTATGTACAGGAATAATTTACTTTCTTATATTCAGCCAGAGTGGGAAAAAAAAGAGCATGAGTTTATTTGTACATGAGGGTAGTTCATTGGCAGAAAGTAAATATATGAATGTAAATACAATAATTTAGATGTTGAAAAAAAAAAATAAACAAATCAAAATAAATATCAACTTTCAAGTGTAATAGACATACACAGATTTCTGTAATGGTGTAAGTCATGATATGATGTATGATTAGTCTAAGCCTAGGTTTGCTGCCTCTCTTGTCTGTATTTACAATCGCTGTTCGGATTTACGCCTCATGAAACTTTCCAGAACTTTTGTCCGCGGTCGTTCAAACGAACCACTACGCTAGCGCTATCGAGCTCTTTCTAGTCACTGCTGTTCTCTGATATCGGCTTCATCCTCCGTTACCTTTCATTCAACTTTAACGTGGACCACTACAGGGTAATCATTTGGAGCAGCGCACACACATGGACTTTCTCTCTGTTTATAGGCAAGTGTGTTCAAGAGCACTGGTTAATTTTTATGTGCGTTCATGGTACATAGCTTTTAAGGACTGACTGAGCGTGTATATTATTTATATATATATATATATATATATACTTTCCAAAAAAATAGATATAGTCGTATGTAAAATATAGAATAATTTAACCTGTTCAGCCAGAAAAAGGCCACATACAGCATATGTAGAATATGAAGACCAAAAAAATAAAAAATAAAGTACCCACTTAGTGAGAACAGAATCTCAAGTATGCGAAGAGAGAAATGAAAAAGGGGGCTCGTGTGGAGAACCTGCTTTGCGAGTTCTCCGAGTTAACCGACATTAAAGGAGCCGGCTTCATCTTCCCAGAATACGATGCGCTGTTTTTGTTTTGACCGCTACCTGCTAGCGCTCTGTGCAGCAAAACCTCTGCAAATTCACCGTTCCTGTTCCCTTTGAAACCCAACTCGAACAAAACGCGCCTTATGTTTTCTTTCCTCCGTGGCCACCCGCGAGACGGATCGTGTCCGTGACATGGAATAACCAGACAAAAGCGTAATGGAACGATCGAAAGAGCTTAAAATATATATACTTTGACAAAATATCTTCAATGTCGTGTTACAGTTTCGTTGGAAAATTTCAATGGCATCGAAAATGGCGATTCGGTGAAGAGTATTCTGGGACGGGTGAGCCGGCCCCCTTTAAATCACACACTCTATCCAAACTGGCCACGAACACTGGTGATCAAGTTGGAAGGTTTCCAGTCCCCTGTTCTGATTGTAATATGGCCTGATTAGAATAACTTCCTATTATAGCCTACTAATCTGCCTGCAGTAAGATATGTTTAATGTTCAAAAAGGAAAACAAAAACAGTAAATTTAATTTCTTGGTCCATAAAAGAAACAATGCATCGTTCATCCAAGAGGACATGCAGTGTGTCCTGGATTCACCAGCATCAGTTCACAGCATTTCGAGAGCTCACCACTAGAGGTCAGTACATGTCCCAGACAAGGGTTGGGGCTTTTTGGTGGTGGTGGGTTTTTTTTGTTTGGTTGGTTGGTTGGTTGTTAAATGGAAAATATCAAATTGAACTGGAATTCATAAAGGGGAACTGATAGTAGGAGTGAATGGGGAAATGAATGCCTGTGGAATAGGAAGTGAAAAAAAAAATGAAAAAAAAGGAGGTATGGGGCTGGGGAATTTCTGGGCTTTTTTTTTTTCATTATGTATTTATGAGCCAAAACTAGATGTAAAGGTGTGGGGGTTGGAAATGTCTGTTTGAGGTTTCTTTAGAACTGCACATTGTAAGTTGATGTAACCCCACACACACACACACACACACACACACACGTCCTAGAGCCAAACTGAAATGCTGTCAACGCGACATCATGACAAAATACTGAAATTACACCGGCAGTTTACAGACAATAATGTGACCGACTACAGTAAATCCACAAAAGCATCCGAGAAGCAAGAGCACTGGATCACCATAAACACTGATCTGTTCACTGATTAGACATTTGCGAGGACGGTTTGTAAGCAGAATTGTCAAAAATGATCGTGTAAACCTCTGAACTGTATACTACTCCCATGATATGCAGGTTATGCCCTAAACTGTATAAAATACGAAGAAGAAAATCGGCAGAAACAGAAAATATCAAACCGAAGTAGCATTTGGATATGAAAAGGACATATAAAACATTGAGAATTGATACAAAAAAATAAGAAGTATGCCAAAAGCACAGCAGTAAGCCGCCGAGCCAGGGCTGACGGCGGCTTACACAGCAGCACAGTTTTCCCCCTAACTGCCTCGCCAGGGAAGAAGGAACAGTCATAGTCACTTGGGATCAGAGAGAATCCTGATGGCGTGTGATTGGACTCGGAACTGGCCGTTTCGCAACGGGATCAACCAACAGAACAAGCATTCACGTGTACAGGCTTCACGTTACATGTTTCTGCCTTGCCTTATATCAGTGTTCACAAACCCTGTTCCTGAAGATCTACCTTCCTGCAGGTTTCCTTCCATCCATCTTCTATGCACTTATCTATTGCAGGTCACATGGGAAACTGGAGCCAATCCCAGCCGGCTTGGGGCGAGAGGTGGATTTACTCTACAAGGCTAACCCAGACAGACAGACAGACAGACATTCACATCTATGGGAAATTTAGTGCAGCCAGTCTTTTGACTGATGGAGAAAACCAGAGAAATTGGATGGAAACCCATGCAGCCTTGGGGAGAACATGGAAATTCCCCACGGAACGGTCAACCCAGGGATCAAAGCCGCTTAGAGGCGACGGTGCTGACCACTGGGATCATGATGATGATGATGATGGTGGATGGTCTTGTGGGCATAATTGTGATTGCAGCCGAAGTCTTCGGTGAGGTAGATCTCCAGGAGCAGGGTTGGCGAGCACCGCTTTCAAACTGTCGAGTCACGTCAGAAACACCAGGATCGTCTTTACCCAAGAGCCTGTCTCGAATTCTTTGCGACGCGTTAACGTTTCATCGGGGTTACCAACACCGGCAGTGCCACCTCGTGGCCTAGCAGGAGGAATGCTTTCTATACGGACGGAATTCTCGATGTGAAGGCGAAGTCTCGGTCTTCAGCTCACTCGTTTTTTTTTTGTTTTGTTTGTTTGTTTTTTTTCATTCGTGAGGCGATAGCGAATCTGTAATATACAGATAATAATGGACTTGCATTACTTCTGCCAAGACAGCTCACGTCTCTATATCCAATATGGATTACCTTCCATTCGTTATAGCGCTGACGAGGAAAAAATCTCTGTATACATGGGCAAGCAGGTGCATATCTATTCGTTCTTTAAACATAAGTGACATCAGAATGTGCCTTTTTTAGCAGATATCGTCACGGGACAGAAGTTAGTCAAGGGGTATTCTTATGACAGGATTATTATCATTACAGTAGTCAATAAAACTGACAAGTGCCTTATATAAAAAATCTTATGATTTCTTTGTCCTGAATATTCCTGTATGTCGTTCTGATTGGCAAGTGCGTTTATAATATTAGACTGTAATTTAACAGTAGAAGTAGAAGTGCTGTTGAAATCTAGTGAAGTTGCTGAGTAAGAGTCACTCGCTGTTTTTTGTTTCGTTGTTTTTCCTACAGCTCGTTCCATTTGTTTCCTCATTGTCTCATTTTGTGAATGCGCAACGACGTGTGTAAAGAAAACTCACGTATTTTATGACGACACTATTCTAAAATCGAACTCCCATGGCTTTAGGACTTGGCTGGTCTTCCACCAGGTTCAAACCCGACCGATTTTACAGGGCCAGTCACTTTAGTCCTGATCTCCTATATGCGTAAGCATAATCCATAGAACAGAAAGCTCAAGACATATACACTGTATGTCAACTGTTGCAAAGTATAAGCAACATTTTCTTTTTACATTAACACAGTAACAAGAATATACTGCAAATGGTGTTCTACATTATTCATATAGGTTTTCACTCTCTGATGTAAAATGTAAGATACCACAGGCATCAGCGCGTTCACAGACTGCCATGGCAGGTTCAATCAAGTACTCGATCCTCATGTCTGCGAGTCTCATCTCCGCTAAGACTCAGGCTGGGTCGGAGAAACGGCGAGAAGGCCGGCGTGCCCTGCCGGTGCCAGAGCTTTAGAGCACAGTGCACAGACGACATAGACGGTTTTGTGTGTGTGTGTGTGTGTGTGTGTGTGTGTGTGTGTGTGTGTGTTTGTGTGCGCGCGCGTGAAACGGAGGGAAAAGACAGAGAAAGAAAGTGAAGTTATGGTAAAATGGCAGTCTGCCTCCCCGTCCCACCCCTTCAGTCTGATCACTGAGTGTCTTCTCAGTGGAGAATTAGGCTGGGAAGGTTTGGATTGGAACCAGTTTGGACCAGACGGAAGAATTCCCCGCTCGTTCCCTCGCTCTATGACGGAGCGGAGCACGGCGGAGACGAGGAGCCGTGATTGGCTGACTTGACGATGGTGATGACCGAGGTGGTGGCTACCTTGGCAGGAGTGAGTGGGCCGCATGCCACGGTACGGGCGAAGCACTGCAACGCCTCGTACTTGGCACGCAGCGCATCCAGCTCCAGGCGCATGCTGGCGTTCTCGCGGGCAAGCTTCTCCACCTCCAGCTGCAGCTGCGACTTCTGGCGTTCAAGCTCCTCCTTTTGCGTGACGCGCTTGATGCGGCAGCTCGCAGCATAGCCGCGGTTCTTAAGCGTGCGCCGCCGCTGCTTCAGCCGCACCACGTCCTCCTTGGTGAGGCCGCGCAGGTGCTGGTTCAGCTCGCGCACCGACATGGCCACCAGCTCATCGTCGCTCAGCGCCGGCGCATTCTCGCCCGTCTCCTTCTTCACCTGCGTAAGGAGCAGCACAACAATTCACAGCTACGGACAAACGTTAGGCCTCATCCTGGATGTACAGCAGGTTTTTTTGCAGCCCTTTTTAAGCTTAATAAATAAAAACATTTATTTTTATCATTTTAATTTTATAAATTAATTAATTAATTAAAACTCTCTAGAAACACTTTAAAATGTTACTAACTGCAACTTTAAAACCAGGACTTACCTTTACTGCTTTGCTTGGTTTAAAATGAGTCGTCATACCCTGAAAGTCTGTGGACAGAATGACACACATGTCACTGTATGAACAGGAGGGAAATAAATGAATAATACAGTACCA